>QEOT01002680.1:7108-30036 GCA_003123785.1 Pterocarya stenoptera
CCCCCCCCCCCACACACACACACATACTACATTTGTGGAATTACTTTTAGGGTGAAGATTGTCATGGGCAGAGACCGTAAGAGAGATCGCAGGTTAAATATCTACATTTGTTTTCCAAGCTGATGACATTGATTATTACTCGTGAATTTAATTGCAGCTAGAGCTCTGAATTCAATATTTCAACAATGGGGAATCTTAGCACGATCAGGTCAATGGAATATAAGTGGGGAACTCTGCAGTGGAGCTGCCATCGACACGACCAGCTTTGATGATCCAGATTACAACCCATTTATCAAATGTGATTGTTCTTACAATAGTAGCTCTACTTGTCACATTACCCAACTGTATGTCTCTCTCCCTTTCACCTGCTCTTTTTTTTTGATAAGTAAACAATTATATTGATATGAATATGCATAGCCCAAGTACACAAGATGGTATACAAAATGCCACACCTATTTAGAGAGAAGTAATAGAAACAAGAAAATCATGAAAATCGAGGACACAAAAATCTACAGCTGTAGTCCAAAGAAAAAGAGTGCTAACAAAAAATAATCTAAGTTCTACTAGTGAGCGCTCCTTGTCTTCAAATGTCTAGTCATTTCGCTCCTTCCACAGGCACCGCATGATACAAATCGGGACCATTTTCCACACCGCTATGATTTGTGGGAGACCTCGTAGATTTATCCAGTTGGCCATGAGCTCTGTCACTATGGCTGACATAACCCAAGCTAAGTCCATTCTATTAACCACTTCATTTCATAATGTTCCAGCCACCTCACAATGCAACAGTAAATGATCCACAATTTCACCATTTTTCGATACATGCAACATCAATCGACTATGATCACCTTATGTCTTCGTAGGTTATCCATCGTCAAGATCTTACCTAACATTGTTGTCCATACAAAAAATGCCGCTTTGGGAGGCGCCTTGTTTCTCCATATTTTTCTCCATGGAAATTCCGTTTTCTATGGTTGTGCAAGAGACATATAGAAAGAGGGGACCGAGAATGTACTTTTACCAGTGGGAATCCACCACATCTTGTCTGCTCCTTGGATTCTCCACCTCATGGAGTATAGAAAAGCAAAGAACTTCTCAATGCTTCCAACTTCCCAATTCTAAGCGGCTCTAGTGAAATTCACGTTCCACTGGAATAGGTCCCCAAATAACTCCATACAATTAACCACTGATGCATCTTTCTCACCTGTGATCCTAAAGATTTCTGGAGATGAATCCTTTAAGGCTTGGTCTCCACACCATAGATTAGTCCAGAATTTTATTCGAGATCCATTGCCCANCCATAGATCAGTCCAAAATTTTATTCTAGATCTATTGCCCAACACCATTCTAGTATGCCGATTAAAGATCCCCCCCCCTCTTTAAATGTATTTCCAAATTCCCCCTCCATAAACCCCGTAAACCCCCCTAGTGCCCCCCCCCCCCCCAACATGCTTCCATATTTGCAATCGATCACTAACTTCCATAGGGCTTTCGGTTCTGTATTATATCTCCACAACCACTTCCCAAATAGTGCTCGATTGAAGATCCTCAAATTTCTAATGCCCAACCCACCTGAAGAGACTAGAGAACATACCATATCCCACCTGACTAGATGATACTTAAATTCTTCTCCTATCCCACCCTAAAGAAAGTCACGATACAACTTCTCAATACGGTTCACCACATTTCCTAGAATTGGGAATATAAATAAAAAATACGTTGGTAGATTAGAAAGAGTACTTTTGATAAGGGTGATCCTACCGCCTTTCGAGAGATATAATCTCTTCCAACCTGGCAATCTGTGTTCAATCTTCTCCACCACTATATTCCAAATCGATACAGATCTTGCAACTGCCCCCAAAGGAAGACCAAGGTATTTCATGGGAAGTGAGGAAACCTTACATCCAAGGATGCTAGCTAGTTACCTGATGTTACAAACATTGCCCTTCCGACACCAATTCTGATTTATCAAATTTCACTTTCAAGTAGGATACTGCTTCAAAACAAAGTAATAATGCCCTCAATGTTCAAACTTGGCTTTGTTCTGCCTCACAAAAAATAAGTATATCATCTCCAAACAATAAATGAGATAGGTTAATAGTGCCCCTATTAGAATCACCCATCGAGAATCCCTCAATAAAGCCACTGTTCACCAAGGCTAGAATCATTTTGCTAAGTGCCTCCATGATAAGAATGAATTGGAGTGGGGACAAAGGATCTCCTTGTCTTAGGCCCCGAGAGCTATTAAAGTAACCATTTGGGCAACCATTCACCAATACTGAAATCCTCACTGTAGAAATACACCATCTAATCCACGAGCACCGTTTCTCCCCAAAACCGCACCTCTCAAGCACATATGGTAAGAACTCCCAGTTTACATGATTGTATGCCTTCTCCATATCTAACTTGCATAGGATTCCCTGCTAGCCAGATTTTAGCCTACTGTCTAGGCATTCATTAGCAATGAGGACTGAATCCAGAATTTGCCTATCTTTAACAAAATCATTTTGGGATTTTGGAATGATCCTCCCCAAAACCTCTCCCCCAGACAATTGGCAAGTACCTTAGAAATAATCTTATATATCCCATTCAAAAGGTTGATAGGTCGGAAATCCTTCACCTCAGAAGCCCCAATCTTCTTAGGAATGAGAGCTATAAATGTGGCATTAAGGCTCTTCTCAAATTTCCCGACTTAAAAGAATTCTTAGAACACTTTTATTAAATCCCCCCTCACCACATCTCAAAAAGTTTGAAAAAATCCCATAGCAAAACCGTTGGGGCCAGGTGCTTTATCTTTGACCATTCTTCTTATCACAGTGTGGACCTCTAACTTCTCAAAGGGCTGCTCCAGCCACAAAACCTGTTGTGGATCTATGGACTCAAAAGCTAGTCCATTGAGTGTTTGCCGCCATCCCACCTGTTTAGAAAATAAGTGTTCATAAAATCCCACAACATGCTTCCTAATCACCGGGCCTCTGTACATTCCATTGTCTATTTTCAGTATCTCAATAGTATTAGTTCTTTTATGGGAGTTGGCCACTCTATGAAAGAACTTTGTGCTGCGGTCTCTTTCTTTCAACCATAAAACTCTTGATTTTTGACACCAAGAGATTTCCTCCAATAACACCACCCTTTCTAATTCTGCATTTAACTCAGCCTTCCTAGATGCTTCCTCCATAGATAGAACTCGCCCCTTCTGTGTCCTCTCTACCTCCTGAAGCTCGTCTAGCATAGCCTTTTTACGAACACCTTCATCACCAAAAGCTTGAATATTCCATAGCTTTAAATCATTTTTTAGTGCTATCAGTTTACTTGAAAAAATGAAGTTAGGAGTGCCATTAAACAGATAAAAATCCCAGCATTGCCTAACCCTCTCCACAAAACCTTTAGTTTTCAGCAACATATTTTCAAACTTAAAAGACCGACGCCCACCTTGAATACCTCCACAATCTAGTAATAATGGAAAATGATCCAAACATAGACGATGCAACCTCTTTTGACAAAACTGCGGATAATGAGTTTCCCACTCTAATGATACTAAAAATCTGTCCAATTTAGACTATGTATGATTATTGGACCACGTATATGTACCACCCATGAGAGGAATATCCATCAAGAAAAATTCTTCTCATCAGCCACTATTTACTACCCAACACCATATGGAAAACACCCCACAACACCCTATGAAAGTCATAGGGTGTTGTGGGGTGTTTTCCATATGGTGTGGGGTGTAGGGTAGTAAATAGTGGTTGATGCATAGAATTCCTCATCCCTCAAACCTAGGTCGAATATACATTTCAAAAATTCTAACATTATTGGTTGTATTCTGCTGTCACCGGAATGTTCACTAGGAAATCTTGTCATGTTAAAATCACCACCTATGCACCACGGCAAATTCCACCAGCTATAAATTCCAACAAGTTCTTCCCATAACATTCTTCTACTGATGTTTATATTTGGCCTGTAAATACCAGCAAAAGCCCATAAATAATTATCATCAACATTCCTAAAGGAACATGCCACAGTATACTCCCCAATAAATTCCTCTATTTTCTCCACCACTCTTCTATCCCCCATCACCAAAACACCTCCTGAGGCCCCGTTAGAAGTAAGATAAACCCAATCCACGTAAGTATAGCTCCATAAGCTCCTGACAATTCTCCTGGAAATAAATTTCAGCTTAGTTTCTTGTAAACACACTATGTCCGCCTTCCATTCACGAAGCATGTTTTTCACCCGAATGCATTTATTTGCCTCGTTGAACCCTTGGACATTCGAAACAATTTTGGGCTTCATAAAACTGGAGCTGACCCCTATCCTTTAGCTCTTTCTCTACTTGAACTTGAACTGCCCTCATAGTTTAGGGACCATGTTAGCCTCTTTAACTCCCATTTGTTTTTTAGAATCTAACTTTTTCGACAAGCCATGTCCAACTTCAATGGCTGTTAATAAAGTCATGAATTGCTCCTCAAAACCCTCACATTCGATTCCAACATAGTGTTGGATCTCCTTTACCTTATGCAACACCTAATTAGATCATGATCTTGGTCTGACAGTAGGTATTTTAGTGCTATCAGCTCCCCCCCCCCCAAGTCCATCTCATCTTTGAAAGTCCACTGAGTCTTCATCGGCATGGCAAGATCTTTCATAGGGCAGATAAATCTTCCATCCCCCTCATAGTGGCCATTTGCAACAACTAGCAGCCGAGAAGACCCCACATCTTCCCCCCATCACTTTCTGCCTCTGAATGTAGCACTCGGGCTACTTCCAAAGGTTGAAAAATAGTCACTGACACTATTATTGGCTGGAATTGGAGAGGAGGCTCAACCCCTCTGTCCGTCAACAATGTTTGTCCAAGAATGGGTTGAGTATTGACACCACTTGATGGATCACCGATGACACCTTCTCAGTCGGGATCAAGGTCTACTTCGATGTCTCCCCCTGCTACTTCCTGCCTGTGGATGGGCCAACATCTCCTCCCACCCTCTCACCTGCTCAATTTCCATACCAGTTTTTCACAAAAGATGGAAAACCTGAGTGCTTCATGTTCATGCTTAGATTATTGTATCATATCGTTTGGTTTTATCTCTAAGTGGCATTACAATTTATATAGTTGTAGATTAGCTCTAATATAAGAAGCACACATTTAATGTGTAGATTGCAGCATCAAAGTGGGCAGGGCAAGGTGATAAACATACCTTACTTCGTGACTGAAAAAAGAGTAAGAAAGTCATTTTGTTGGACGTTGAAATAGACGGGCCAATGGCCTTTTGGCCTATTGGAACTTATCCTCTCTCATGAGAGAAAGTTCCAGGGATTGAGTCCCCATACTCCCAACTCTCTTTAGAAGAAGAAAAAAAAAGTTAATAGATTGTTTCTTAGGCTTACCTTTTTTTGGACCAATATCTATGAATGTAGGGGTGTCCATCAATTCTTGTTTCTGACCAAATCCAAGCATTACAATATGATGCATGTTGATAAGCCACGAAACATTAGGAAACCAAACCCCAAGTACCATGGGAGGTACAACATAAAACATTAAGAGTCATGCATCTTAGCAACTGGATCTATGCCATCATGAGAAAATCGTGGATGTGTATGATGGGCGTGGACATGGGTGCAGGTCGTCAGTTTGAAATATGTTTGAATGTGTTGGTAGCGTATTTGGTAGCAATAAAAGTGTTAGTAGTAACTGTATATAGAAGTCTTTACTCTTAGCGTGTGATAATTCTATCATTGCTTGTGGTTTACTCCCAACCAAAGAGATCCTATTTAATTGAGGTTATTTTCATTCACAAGTTAGCCATCTGTCAGTTTGGCTGGTGGAATGAATCTGGTCCTTCCAATTAAAGTGGAATTGTAGGTCATAATAAGAGTATTGGAATCTGAATTCCGGCTTGACCCATTTAAGTTGTATTTCTAATAGAGAATATGTATGTATGTGTGGATAACAATGTTATTATAGTATTTCTATTTAAGTCTGGCAAAGGGAAAACTAAGCCCCTATTATTGACTAGTCCTTTTGGAGTATAGGTCATATGGCATGGGACTTCTATTTGGGTATTATAAATGGTATCAGAGCCTATCCCAACTAGAAATATGGGACTTGAGTTGTGTCACCATGACATACTAGCCTGACGAGGACGTTGGGAATATAAGGAGGGGAGATTGTGATACCCCATTTCGATAAGTGATAAGGTTAGTGTATGGGATCCCACATTGTTTGGGAAAGAGGAGTTCTTGTTCTATAATGTTTCAATGGGGCTCTAATTATATCATTGACTAGTCCTTTTGGAGTATGGGTCATGTAACTTGGGCCTTCCATTAAGGCGTTACATGAAACCCTAGCTGGTTTAAGGTTTTGCCTGATCCCCACTATTCCTAAGTTCCCTCTCTTGTTGAAGTTGACTCTCTCATGCAATTTCATCTCATATATCTTCCATTTAAAAATCCCAAAGCTCAGTCCCACAATCTCAGCAATCACCGTATCAACTTTTGGGATCTTCCTAGGCATATGTTATAAATGTAGTGCCCAACGTGGATTTCTTCATTAATGGACAGAGAAAGCCTGATACCCCTGAGATGTAAGAGATTTCCTCTTGAAGAGAGGGGATGATCCTTTTTCAAGATCTGAACTTGAACCTGATCATATTGAGACCGTAGCCCTCCCAGAACTTATGAATACACGTCTTTTATGAACTTCTGAAAATCTGCAGCATCCTGTGCACACTTGGCCTTGTATTTTTCATAATGGTTTAATTCCTACCAGAGATTACGAAGTTTATGGAAGAAAGTTTCTACCAATCAATCACCCTAGAAAGTCGCCTAAATTTGATGCCTCAAGACATAAACTCGTGACTTAGCACCAATAATCAAATCATACAGCAATAGTGAACATGCTGATGATTATTTTATTTTTAAACTCTGAAGGACTCTCTTTTAAAGGTTGAAGGGTGAAAACCAGAATTGATAAACGATAGGTCGTTTAAAAAAGCCAATCTATTGCACATAATTGAATCTTGTTTCTGCATAAGTGTATCACTGCCCTCGAAAAAATACGAAAGAATTATAAATCATTCTGAAAATACCGTTCTTCCATTATTGGGACTGATGGAGCCGAACAAACGCAAAAAGTTTATGAAGAGAAGAGTTACTTTGCTAAATCAAGATCCCCTAAGGATTTTAGGGTCTAAAATTGGAGGGAGATAGACATATGAAGTGAGTTCTAGGGCTGTGCATCCGGATCTGGATCTGGATATCCGGGTTTCTAAAAACGGGCGGATATCCGCCCGGAAAAACCGGATTGAAATCCGGGCGGATATCCGGATTTGGACCCGGATATCCAGTTTCAACCCGGAAATCCGGATTTTTTTTTTTTTTTGAGTCTAGGTTTTTTTAAAAAATATGTTTTTACCACTTTTAAATTTCTTTTTTTTCAAAAGAAACTTCTAGACACTGCATTTTCATCTAAATCTAGATCCGTATATCCAAATTTTATACCATGTTTTTTTGCTTTTTCTTAAATAAATGTTTTTAACACTTTTAAAACCTTTTTTTTTTTAGAAAGACTTTTTTAACACTTTTTAAAAAGCTTTTTTACAGGCTTTTTTATGTTTATTATTTTTTATTGGCATTTTTTTTTATATAGTGAATTTTTTTAGGCATTTTTTAAACTTTTTTTTATTGCCTATCAAATTTTTATAAAACAAAATAAATAATAATGGACATCAACATCCACAATACATTACATTGTTGTTTACAAGGAACAAATAGTGAAAAATTTAAAAGCAGCAAAAAGATCTATGGAAGAACATCTGAAGTCAAGTCCCCAATCCTCTTCATTGTGAGCTGTGGGAAACAAAGAACTGGAAATCAAGAAATTAGTAAAAAAAACATATCCCAACTGATATACATATATATTAGAGAAAAAATGAGATGGTGAGAAAGCAAAATAAGCACAATGGCAGGCCATGGAAGATGCAAAATTAAGAAATTAGTAAAAAATACATATCCCAACTGATATACATATATATTAGAGAAAAAAATGAGAGGTGAGAAAGCATAATAAATTGGACAGTTTTGTTTATTAAACTGTTTAGAGAAGAGTGAGAGAAAGCATAAAAATCTGTGAAGTTTTATCCAGTTTTGTTTATTTCTGTTTAGAGAAGAGAATGCATAAAAATGAGATAGTGAGAAAGCATAATAAACTGTCAATTGTCTTCTCTAAAGCTCATCTTAGAGAAACAGAAATAATGGACAGTTTTCTCATAAACTTCACACAGAATAATCATCTCAGCAGGCACCTCTTGAGAAAGGAAAGGAGAAAAGACAGATACCTGAATGAGACCAGAGACCAAGTGAGGCCTATTAAACTGGAGTATGCATTAGGGTTTCTTCTCAGATTTCTCCAGACCCAGATCCAAACCAAAAGGAAGGAAAAAAAGTTTAATGCACGCAGTGGAGAAATAGTGAACTTCAGATTCTTGACATACAACATCCACATAAATGAATGGCAACAAAAAATTGAAAATAAACTAGAGATTAGGAAAAAAAATAAAACCCAGATCCAAACCAAAAAAGGAAGGGAAAAAAAGTTTGATGAACACAATCCTAACATCCAGAGATCAGAAAAAAAAAAAACAAATAGAAAAATACCCCAAACACAGATCCAAACCAAAAGATTATCGAGAAATCGCAAGGACAGAACAAACAACCAACAACAGATTCAAATCATTCACTATCGGCTATCTAAACGAGTCCGATATGCAAGAGATCTACGAGAACTTTAAAACCAAGACAGAAACATTTCGCACAAACCAAATCTATACTATGAAATTTCAAAAACCCCATTAAACGATCAAATCTAGAATGACAACCAAGATTCACAGACCAAATGGTTATGTAGTCAAACAAAAACAAAAACCCAGATCTAATCTATCCATACCTACATTTAAAAAGCAAGAGATGCTCACATGGATATGGATTCAAATAAAAACGTAAACTCAGATCTAATCTATCCATATCTACATCTAAAAAGCGAGAGAGCTCACATGGATATAAACTCAAACCAAAATGTAAACCCAGATCTGGGAGAAGCAGCACTGTGAGAGAGTGAGTAACCAGATTCCATAACATTTGAAACCCATTTGTCCCAAGTTTTCTCAGTAACCAAACAGAAACGAATTAATTCGAGAGAGAGAGACAGAGAGAGGGAAACCTTGTGGATCTAAATCGAGAGAGAGAGAGAGAGAGAGAGAGAGAGAGAGAGAGAGAGAGGGAAACCTTGAGAGAGCGACGCCTCTGAGTGAGCATATTGGAGGAAGAATCGAGCCATAGTCCCTGCTACTCCCTGGAGGCGATGGATCTCGTTTAGGGATGCTAAGCTTTCGGGTTCGAGAGAGAGAGAGAGAGTATCGATCTGATTTTAAATGAAAATCATCCGGTTACGGATATCCGGTTTAAAAACCGGATCCGTAATAGAATCCGGGCGGATATCCGCCCGGATTGACCCGGATACCCGGTTTTCGGACCGGACCGGATAAAAATCCGGTCCGGATGCACAGCCTTAGTGAGTTCTACAATATTTATTAAGTTTTTAGTAAAGAAATTCACCCGGATTGTTATAAATGTTGTAGAGCCCCCTTTGTATGTTTATCTTTCTCTGTCTCACTTCTGTGTTGATCTATCTTTCACTTCAGGTTAAAAATTTAGAGGACCTTTTTCTACTCTGCCACTGAAATGTTGTCGTAAAGAGCACCACCACGACTGAAATGTCTTTAGATTACTGAGAAAACACTGAGAGGCTTCAGCCTTCAGTAGTGCCATTAGAAACCCGAAATGAAGGGAAGAAATCAAACACAGAAGCAAGATAATTTC
Source organism: Pterocarya stenoptera (assembly GCA_003123785.1). Classification (NCBI taxonomy): domain Eukaryota; kingdom Viridiplantae; phylum Streptophyta; class Magnoliopsida; order Fagales; family Juglandaceae; genus Pterocarya; species Pterocarya stenoptera. Next base: position 16,985 of record QEOT01002680.1, read on the forward strand.
TGATACCTCGTTAGGATCGAAGATGCTTTGATACCACATTGAACGATTGAGTGGCTGATGAGGAATGGAACCCCAAAGCATGTAATTTCCGATTTTATTGCCTCTGTTATTTATATAATTGTAGCAGATTCAGAGCTTAAATGAGAAAATCTTGTACTAAGAGAGAATAAACATGAACATGGAAAAACATACTTATGTCGGTAAATCAGAAAATATTCGAGTGTAGGATCAATGTACCAGTATTTATCACCAACTGCTAACAATTTGTAATCACCTGACAAGTCGTCTTAGGTAGCTATTCCTCACCTAGTGGTTTAAGCAACAAACCACCTTTATAAATGGAGGAAGGATAGGGAGTATTATGTTTTGCTTGCCCTGGAATTATTTCAAACTACCATCAAGACAAATATTCATCGTGTGCCACTGAAAGTGCATTTAATGACAACGCTTGCTCGAGTTGGTCCCCCAACCTCTATCTGCTAGTTATGGAGGTATTCTCTTTGTTGAGTTGCATGTATTCTGAAAAAGAGGTTCAAGTTCCATCAGAGATTTAAGGGAGAAAGTTACCCGCTTATGCTTTGTTGATTATATAATGGTTTTTAGAATTGAATCCAATTCCACCTCCCTTGATGTCTCAACCAATTCTTTGAGTTGTTGGGGTTCCTAACCCTGACTGGAGCAACCTCTTCCCTTGTGGAGTATCGAGGGAAGTCAAAAACCCAATCATTACACTAGGCTACACAGAGATCTCCTTACCATTCCGGTAGTTAGAAGTTCCCCTTATCTTTTCTAGTTTGAAGGAATCTGATTGCAGTATTTTGGTTGAAAAGATATTGGCAAATGCAAGAAGATGGGCTAGCCAGCCCATGTCTTTTTCTGTTCATCTACAATTGATAAAATCAATCGTATTACTGTATAACCATTCTGGTCATCCTATTTTATTCTACCTAAAACTGTCATCAAGCAGATTGAAAGATTTGAGATCGTTTCTTTTGAAAGTCAGTGACTTACGTCAAGGTGGAGTGAGGGTAGCATGGGCTAGTGTATGCCTGTCCTTTATTGAAGGTGGTATGGTGATTGAAAGGTTGGAAACTTGAATGTTGTTGTAATGATCAAGCACGGACCTAGCCTGAAGCTGAATCGAGCATGTCGAGCATATAGAGGGAAGTTGATGGCATACATTTTTATGGTTTGATAACTGGCATCCAAATGGTCTAGATGCTGAAGTTCGGTAGGGGAGCGCCATAGATGTCACTAGGTCAAATAATAACATTAAGGCTGAAATCCACCGATCAAAATAATATTTAGGCTGAAGATAGTTATGAGCAACAACTAGAATCAGCCTTCATTCCCTGAATGGGGGAATTAGTGGCAAACACTCCTGCTATGCTCCTCCCCAACCGGTGCAGACAAATAGGATAGTCTTGACAGAGGCTTCAAATGCGATTTCACGCTGAAGAGTGCCTATAATGCAAGCAGAATCCAAGGGCTAACTAGAGAATGACATTATTTAGTTCAACGGCTTCATTCGCCGGCATGCCATGATCCTTTGGATTGTCTTCCATGGGATGCTGAACACTCTAGAAAGCTATAAATGTTGGATATATTCAACATAGCACCTGAAAGCTATGCAATGAAGCAGAGGAAAACGTGAATCACTTCTTTTCTAACAGTTCATTCTTCGCATGAATTGGGTCACTTCTTAATGATAAATGTGAGATGCCACCTGTCAAAACGAATGGGTTGGAGACCATCATTGGTTGTCCACCATTTCAGAGGAAAATCTCAACTCTTTTTTACTGTGAAACTACTGTTTGCTACTTTTCTGTTCACAACTTGGGAAGACAGGAATATGAGAATCAATGTAGCTAAATCTCGAGTTTTTGATGTTTTATAGAAATTCTTCAATGCATAGAGTGTGTTTTTCCCATCAATGCATTTTTATTCTTGTTTGTATGATTTCCTGAGGCTATTGTAGAATGCTATCAGTATGGAGGTGGTCATGTGCTGTGTAGAGCTCTGAAATGCAAATGTATTGTGTTGTTATCCTGAGGGATGGTTGCTGCATGAATGGTAACACTAGTAGGAAATCTGTTATTGTACACCGAACTTTGAATTTAATGCCATTGGTGGATGCATGTAGAAATTGAGATGCTCTTTTAGCGTAAACATAGAAATAAAATCCTTGCAAAGGTAATCGGATCAAGTCTCACCATTATATTTTAATATGGCTTTTGTGGAGAACTTGAGTGATATTATTTACTTATCTTCTTGAGCAGCCATAAACCTGCCACATTACATTAAGCTTTTCAATTTTGCTCCGAAAAAACCACACTGAATATAAGTAATTCCAATACAAGCTGAAGCACAATTCTTATAATAATCCACTTTTTGGCTCTAGACATTCTTTAAAAAGTTCAATGAAATTATGGGGACCAAAATATGGTTTATGTAACTGTACCAAACCTGAACTTCAAAATATCTTGAAGATATTGAATATATCAATCTTTCCTTTCATAATTGGTTGTTCTTTTGAATCTTCTTTGCAGGAAAGTACATGCCTTGGATGTTGTCGGCATAATCCCAGAACAACTATGGACCTTAACTTACCTTATCAATCTGTATGGTTCTTCTCTCTATGATTATTCACTTTACATCAATAATAGTTACGTTCTTTATCATGTAAGCTAGGATCAAACTTAGACCTTGAAATTGTGATGCATATAATATCAACCAATTGAGATTTATCTCTACGTGATTCACTAGTTTTCCTCAATGATCCATTTCCTTTAAAGACTGCTACCCTCGACTTGGTATTAGAGTACTATTCAAATAACACATCTGGCTTATACGGTGAACAACTGCATTGTATTGATGCTGATGGCAGTAGCATGTAAGCTAATGTCGGCTTGAGCCGAGGGAGCTATTAATCTACTTGGAAACGACTTGGTGTTGCATCCTTATGGTTGTTGGTGATGGATTTAAAGAATTTTGGATGCAAGTCAATACATGAATGGTGAAGCTAGTTCATATTTTCTTTGGTTTTTCCATGTATGTAGTTCGACTATGTGGTTTCACATTTTTTTGAAGTCATCGATGGTTAAAGTTGTCTTGTGGTGAGATTGGCATTTTCCATTGACTAGGAATGGTGGTACTATAGCTAGTCCAAACGACATGCAGCTTAGTGTTAGACAAAATGGCAGGTCATTCAGATGAAGCAATAGGGATGTCGTCCAGTACAGGCAAAAGCAACATGTTGTTCAGCCCCAATCACAAAAACAGTGTCATGCCTCCTTAAATGAGAGGTTGTTTACTGTGGTATCCAAGACAAAAGCAAACAGTAATGTCTTTGCTTTAGAAGTGACTTGTTAGTTCTTACATTTGATATTTTGTTGGGTCCTATTGTGAATTGGAGCTATTTGGTTGGATGAGTGGTTTACAATAGTTAGAAATGAGTCTGTCAATGGAAAATCAAAAGAAGGGTTAGAGAGTCAAGTAATCTCCTTGAATATAAAACCAAATCACTTTTACTTTTGAGATTCATATAACTACCATATAATTATCAAACGTTTTACTAACCTTTATATATCCTAGGCTTTGGCCTCTCTCTCTCTCTCTCTCTCTCTCTCTCTCTCTCTCCTCTCTCTCTCTCTCAGAGTATGAATAATTCTGGTGCTTCTTGCCTGTAATTAATTTCATCCCTTACTTTCTATACCCTTGGATTCTTGGCGCTTTACGTCGGAATTCTCTCTCTTTTTTCTTTCCTCTCTTGTCTAATAGAAATTCTTGCTTTTTGTTAACCCTTTATTTTAACTCTTTTTTTGAGAGGCGTGATTGATGTCGGCCTCTAGGCGTTTGAAGGTGGAATCGAAGACCTTCGTGTTTTCAAAGGAGGGTGGCAATAACATCCGCATTACTGAAGGAAGTAGAAGGGTGGTCAAGCATATTCCCTTTAGAGGGTCGATGGCTTCATGGGTGGTGAAGGCGGTGGAGAAATGCTTGGAATACTCTTGGCATGATGGGCTTGTCAGAAAGGTGTGGGAGGGTAATGGAGTTGTTATTATCTAGTGACATGTTAATTTGAGTTGTTGCGTTTTGCAATTGGCTGAGTATGGGAATGGGAGGAAGAGGGGCTTCCTGGTTATTCCTAAAGGTATGAATGGCAGAGGTTGGGAAGATTTTGCATATTACATTCATTTGGTTGCTGGCTTCAAAGTCTTGGGTTTGGAAGATGTTAACAGAGCACAGGAAGCTCATGTCGGTGGTGTGTGGTTTGCGGGGAGGTGCTTCCCTCCTAACAATGCCTCATACGTGTCCTTCTTGAGGAATTTGCCATGTCCTCCAGTAGGAAGTAGCTCAAATGGTGTGGAGGGTGATGTTTGGAAGAAGGGGAAGGTGATAGGTGGTGAAGTTCAAAATGGCCAGCAGGTTGCACCACGTGTCGACAAATTTCATCCCAAGAAGGCATGGGGGGTTGGCATTCTTTGGGTATCCCATTGGTGGGATAAGTGGAAAGGGTGCTGTGGGCTGCTAGAGCTGAGTTGTCTAGTGCATTGGAGAAGATTAGTGGCCTAATGACCAAAATAGACATGGGCTTGGGTTTGGTTATAGGCCTGGGTAGTGGGATGAATGGCCCATGTCGTATAAGCTCTCCCTCAACAAACGCCATTGGGTCTAAGGAAGCAGTTCGAGGCGCGCTTCTCAAACGTGGCAGGCCAAAACACTACCTAGCCTCTCTTTCTCAAGTACAAACGTGAACAATCCTCAAATCCCGCCAGCGGCTGTTCAGCGCATCACTCTGTTGTCACAGATAAGGTTGCTGGTCGCCGGCAAGCCTCTGGCTTGTAAGACAGTGCGTATTCGGGGTGGGTGCTTCTTTTAATAGTTTGGAAGATTCGGGGGATGACCCTAGTCCTATATGCTCATTGCCTCCGGCTCTCTTGGGCTGGTTTACATTCATATTTGGTTTTTCCGAAGGTGGATGAAATTCGCGATTGTATAGGGATTTCTTGTGAGGGCTTTGAAGAACAATTTAAAGCTCTACCGATTGCTATCGAGGCGGGCCAACCTCTTTGGGCTAGATCCTTCTCGAAAAAAGAAAGAGAGCTTAAGAGAATTTCTTACTCTAATAATTACGACGCAAGGGAAGGTAGTGCAAGTAGAGGAAGGCACAAAGATAGGGTGAATATTAGTGATCTATGAAGCCAAAGATCCTTTCATGGAATGTTCGGGGGCTGAATGACTTGTGTAAGTGTCTTCGTGTGAGAAACTTGATTCGGAAATGGAAAGTTGATGTTATTTATTTACAGGAAACCAAATTGAAGTTAATTGATAGAAATATTATAACAAGTTCGTGGGGTTGTTCTTATGTGGGATGGGTTTCTCTTGCTTCTCAAGGGGCTTTGAGAGGTATTATTTTGATGTGGGATAGGAGAGTAGTAAATTTGGTAGAAGATATATCGGGGAATACTTGGTGGCTTGTTCTTTTAAGAGTGTGGATGATGGTTTCGGGTGGGGATTCGCTGGTGTGTATGGGCTCGATGTTGATAGCGTCAGAAGATTTCATTGGGATGAGAATGCTGCTTTGTGCAGTTGGTGGGAGGGTCTGTGGTGTATTTTGGTGATTTTAACATTACTCGGTTTCCGAGTGAAAGGTCGGGGGATTCTTGTATTGGTCTCGCCATGGTTGATTTTTCTATCTAATTTTTTATCTGGGTTTGGTTGATTTACCTTTGGTAGGGGGAGATGTTACTTGGTCGAACGGGAGGGCATGGTCTAGGTTGGACAGATTTCTTGTCTCTCCTTCTTGGGAGGTTCACTTTCTTGACTCATGTTAGAAAAGCCTTCCAAGATTAAGTTCTGAGCATTTCTCCATTCTATTGGATTGTGGGGGTTTTCATGAGGGGTGGAGATATTTTAAATTTGAGAATATATGGTTAAAATCTAATGGGTTTGTGGATAAGGTGAGATTGTTGTTGATCAGAGTAAGTCTCTTTTTGATGAGCTTCGTTGCTTTGACGAAAAAGAGGATGCAGGTGTTCGCTTAGTTGATGAGATGGAAAGGAGACATGGTATTGCAACTGAGTTGGAAAAAATCACTCTTATGGAGGAGATTTCTTGATGAGAAAAATCTCGGGCTCTTTGATTGAAGGGGACAAGTGCACCAAATGTTTTCATAGAGTTGCCAATTCTCATCAAAAGAAATGATGCCATTGAGGTGCTTCACTTGGAAGGTAGTTTTCTTATGGATCGTTCAGATATTAAGGATCACATTATTCATTTTTATGAAAAGCTCCTTACAGAGCTATATCTTTGGAGACACAAGGTTGATGGGTTGGTTTTTTATTTGATTGATCAGTCTAGTGCGGTTTGGTTGGAGAGAATGTTTGAAGAGGAGGTGCTCAATGTGATGAGAGGGATGGATAAAGATAAAGACCCGAGACCAAATGGCTTTTCCATGGCATTCTTTTAGGCTTGTTGGGACATTGTTAGGGAGGATGTCATGAAAGTTTTTTTTTTGAATTTCACTTGTATTCTAAATTTGAGAAAAGACTTAAAGCTACATTCATTGCACTTATTCCAAAAAAGATTGGGTCTGTGGAAGCATTTTCAGTCTCATTAGTGGAGTGTACAAGATCATCTTGAAGGTTCTTGCGAATCGTTTGAGCGAGGTTATGGGGAAGATCATTACGAAGTCACATAATACTTTTGTCAAGCAAAGGCAAATTCTTGACTCCGTGCTCATCACTAATGAATGTTTGGAGAATAGAATCAGAGTTGGAGCACCATACATTCTTTGTAAACTTGACATGAAGAAGGCTTTTGACCATGTTAACTAGGATTTTTTGGTTTACATTCTTGATAGGTATGGTTTTGGGGAGAGATGGTACAAGTGGATGAAGCATTACATCTCTACTATTAGATTTTTGGTTTTGGTTAATGGCACCCCCGCGGGTTTTTTTAATAGGTCCCGAGGATTGAAGCAAGGACCCTTTGTCTCTGTTTCTCTTTGTTTTAGTAATGGATGTTTTGAGCGGAATGTTGAAGGCATCGGTGGACAGGGGTTTTCTCTCGGGCTTTTGGGTGGGTAGCTCTTCGTATGGCAGCATTAATGTCTCTCATCTACTCTTCACTGATGACACTCTGATCCTTTGTGAGCCGAACCCTGACCAGATTCATTTGTTACAGGCACTTTTTCTATGCTTTGAAGCTGTTTCCAGCTTAAAGGTGAATTGGTCAAAGTTTGAAATGGTCCTTGTTGGTTTGATCAATAATTTAGATGATTTGGTTGATACTTTGGGTTGTAAGGTATATACTTTGCCAATGAAGTATCTTGGTCTTCCCTTGGGGGCACCTCATTAATCCAAGGCAATGTGGGACGGGGTTATCGAAAAGATTGAATGTAGATTGGCTGGTTGGAAAAGGATTTATTTGTCTAAAAGGGGAAGAATCACTCTTATCAGGAGTACTTTATCTAACCTCCCAACTTATTTCCTATCTTTATTTCCTTTGCCTACAGGAGTGGCTAGTAGAATGGAAAAGATCTTTCGTGCTTTTCTGTGGGGAGGTTTGGAGGATGAGAAAAAATTCCACTTGCTTAAGTGGTACTAGATTGTACTCCTTTATCTTATGGAGGTTTGGGGGTTAGAAAGTCGAGAACTTTTAATGCGACACTTTTAAGGAAATGGTTGTGGCCACACCATCAAGAAGGGAATGCCCTTTGGAGGACTGTTATTGATGCCAAATATGGGAGTATTTGGGGAGGTTGGTGCTCAAACGAAGTAAGAGGTGTGTATGATGTGGGAGTGTGGAAATTCATTCAAAACGGATTGGGGGTTTTCTCCAGAAATTTCAGATTTGAGGTGGGTAGGGGTACCTGGATTAGATTTTGGCATGATTTATGGTGTGGAGATGATGTTCTGAAGAATGTCTTCCATTCTCTTTTCAAGATTGACTTGGATAAAGGTGCTTTCGTGGCTGATTATATGGATAATTCTACTGATTTTATCCAGTGGTCAGTGAGGTTTATTAGAGCTGTCCAGGATTGGGAGGTGGGGAACATCACTGATTTTTTCAGCTTGTTATATGCTCTAAACATAAAGTCAGGAAGGGATGATAGATTGCTTTGGATCCATCCCGGAAATAAGAATTTTTCGGTTAGATCTATGTACAAGGTCATGGCGATTCATTCTCCTACTGATTTTTCTTGGAAAAATATTTGGAGAAGCAGAGTGCCTCTCAAGGTGGTTTTTTTTGGTTGGTTGGCTTGTCATGGGAAAATTCTTACTATTGATAAGTTGAGAAAGCACGGTTTGTTGTAATGGATTGGTGCTTTATGTGCAAAAGGTGCGGAGAATTAGCGGATCACCTTCTTCTCCATTGTGATGTGGCTAAGGCTTTGTGGGATGAGGTTTTTGTTAGCCTTGGCATTGCTTGGGTGATGCCTAAGAGGGTGGTGAATCTTTTGGCTTGTTAGAGAGGTATTCAAGGCAATCAACAAATTGCGGCTGTTTGGAAGATGGTGCCTCTATGCCTTATGTGGCGTATTTGGAATGAGAGGAATGGGCACTGTTTCGACAATAGAGAACGTTCGGTGGGAGGGATTAGAGGTTTTTGCTTTAATACATTATTGCTTTGGGCCTCGGTTATTGTATTGGATAGGACTAGTCTTAATGACTTTTATGTTGTTTTTCCAGCTTTAGTTTGTAATTAGGTGTCTTTCTCTTGTATGCTTCCTATGTACCTGGGTTATGCCCAACTATGTGGATTAATAAATTTTCTTACTTGTAAAAAAAACATAAATCCAACTCAGTAAATCAACTAATTGGATTGACTCAACTATCTTGCTTGGTCTTTGTCTGCTATGTTGTTTATTAAAAGTAGAGGTAAATGTGAAGGTTTAGGAACCACCAAGAGTAGATTAGCCCAATGAAAAGAAAAAACTTCCCTAATCACGTCTTGGTTGCATTCAATGCTACCAGATACTAGTCAAGGGTGTTTTTAAGCATTGCTTATGAGATTTTGGATATTGCTACCCAAAGTTATTCCAGAAAGGGGAATGCTATACAAGTTCATGAGTTGAAACGTCAAACTCATGGCATGGCATAGGGTGAATGGTCAGTTGCAACTATCACAGACTTTGTGCCTTGTGACAGGAGGTTGGATCATTATCAGATTTTTTAGGCCGTGTGCGAGCAAATACTGAAAATTTCGAAGATATTTGAGTAAGGGCACATTTATGAGTTTCTTACCTGTTTGAACTCTGTATATGATGTAAATCAAGTTCAGGTTTTGGGGGAAAGAACTTCTCTCATCTCTTTAAGAGGTGTTTGCTTATGTTCAGAATGAGGAGAGTCACCGATGAGTCATTCTTCATTCTCCCTCAAAGGAACAATATGCATTATTGCACATCTGAAGGTCCTAGAAAAGGATTTTCTAGATTTCTGAAGGAAGAAAGGCTAATGATGCTCCACGGGATGATAAGGATATGTTTTTGTGATCATTATAATTGATCAATGCATGCACAAGAAAGCTGTTTGAGGCATCATGGCCATCCTACTAGAGGTAGAGGTTGTTTTGGTGGTGCCACTCAACCTAAGGCGACTGTACTCACATTGAGTCTTGGCACTAGAATTCTCTGAAAGGATCAGGTAGAAAAACTCTCTCTCAACTAGAGCCATCAACCAATGCGTCCTGTTTTTTTGCTCATTCAGGTAATTTGGCTTTGTTATTGAATGTAAACCTTACTAAAAATCTCGTTCATTATGATAATCCTTTGATATGGGAGCATCTGACCTTATGACTGGTTTATTATCTTTATTCTTTTCATACCATCTCTGTTCAGGCAAGCAAAAAGCTAGATGGATGATGGCTCCTTTTTATCTGTATCTGGCAGTTCAATTTCTGTCACCCGTATTTCTCTTCATTATTAACTTTCTTTGAATCTCAAGCTGACTTTCTTCTTACTCAGACATCTCTTCAATTGGAGAGCAATAGTGAAGAGAAGACATCTATGAACCCTAAGCATTATCTCTGTCTTCTTTCCTAGAACAGGATGACCGACAACCACAATCAATTGTTAATGACTAGAGTGAACCACCAGTAAAAGAGTACAACTATTCTCTCTCTGCACCCTATCACCCTTCGTCTCCTTATTTAGTTAATCAACGTCGTCTTTTTAATTTTGCTTCTTACCAAAATCTTTCACCATATTCCACTTTTGTCTCTAAGTTGTCTTCTACATTTATTCCTGAAAGTTTATGAAAGGCCAGTGGGGGTCCAAGGTGGAGGGAAGCAATGTAGGAAGAGATTAAAGCACTTCACAAAAATAGCACATGGGACCTTGTTGAATTACCTAAAGGGAAAAAAAGCAGTAGGATGTAAGTGGCTGGTCAGTGTCACGGGTGCTTGGGGGCTGGGCCTTGAGGAGGAAGGAGGGTTATGCTTCGTGTGCAAGGATGAGTTGCTGTGGGGAATGGCTGGGATGCGGGAAGAGAAGGAGGCTGAATGCAGAGGAGGGAGTTAACGACTTTAACTGCTCTTTGAATGAAACGGGGCGTTTTTGGGAGCTTTAGTGATACGGTGAGGTTTGCATTGTTATTGGGGTGTCGTTTTACTTGTAATATTTTGTGTTTTGGCTGTAAGTAAAACGGTGAGTTTCTTTTAGGATTTCCAGGTTGCGTTTTATGTTTTAGTCGATGTAGTTTGGGTCGTCTTCATGCTCTGCGAGTATATAAGCAGTGCAGTTCAGTTGTTTTGGACACGTTGAATCTTTAGAGCCATTTTGTTTGGAGGTTGGGAATTCCTCGAAAATTCTTTGTCAAGATCCACTAGGGAATCTTGCATCATTCAATCAAATCTTTGAGTGAACTTGATCATGAATTCATTACAAGTTCTGTAGTTGAATTCAGTAACGTTTTACTGTGTTTCGTTACAAGTAAGCACGTTACAAGTGGTATCAACAGTAGTCGATCCTTACAACGATTCCTTCATGGCGGAAGGGACGCATGCAGCTCTGAAAGGCCTTCAAGAAGCCTCTCAAAAACAGCAAGAGATGGTGCAGCAACAGTTAGAGCATCATCAGCAGGCTATCGCAGGGATCACAGAAAGGTTAGATCAATTTTCTGATATGTTGAGATATGTTGTTGATTCTGTTGGTGCTAATGCTCGTAGAGAAAGAGAGGTGTCTAATGAGCCTCGTAACAATGAGGAACGGAGTGTGGTGCAGCAAGGTTTTAGACTTGATTGTCCACATTTTAGTGGTGAGGATCCAGCTGGTTGGATCTTCAAGGCCAATCAATATTTTGATTGTTTTCAAGTGCCTTGAGGACAACAATGTGTGTAAAAGTGGAAAGCGCATTGTGAGGAAAAGTGGAGCCCTAACCATGTGTGTAAAGCGCATAAGGTTTACCTTTTGCAAGGGGAAAATGAGACTTTGGTAGAGTCTAATTGTGCAGCCCAACAAGAACTACCAGCAGTAGTTCTCGAGCAAGAGGGGCAACAATCTGAAGAACTGGAAGTCTCACTTCATGCTATTTCAGGTGGTGTCAAGAGTAATGCAATGAGGCTTTTAGGGAGAATTGGATCTTTGAGTGTGGAGATCCTTGTGGATTCGGGAAGCACTCATAATTTTTTAGATCCCTTGGTGGTTAAAGAAGCCAAATTATCTGTTCAAAAAGATGTAGGGTTGCAAGTTAAAGTGGCCAATGGTGCACGAGTTATGAGTCATGGTAAATGTGAAGAAACAGTGACTATTCAGGGCTCAAAGTTTGTGATTCCATTCCATATTTTGGAACTTGGTGGTTGTGATGTTGTTCTCGGGGTTCAATGGCTTAAAACGTTGGGCTCTATTCAATGGAACTTTAATAACATGTCTCTGCAGTTTGAGAGGGATGGTAGTAAGTTGTTACTGCAGGGTCTCATGCCTGATCAATTGCAAGTTGAGGATGGAACTAACCTGTTAAAATCTTCTTTTATTAGCCAGCAAGGGTGGTTGTGTCAATTGGTGGCAGTTGAAGAGCAAAGAGATGGAATGGCAGTGCTAGATGAGGTGGAGAATCTGTTGCAGCAGTTTGCTGCTGTGTTTGAGGAACCTGTCGGGTTACCACCACCTAGAGTATTTGATCATCAAATTGTGTTGAAAGAGGGCACTCCTCCTGTTTCTGTGAGGCCTTATCGATACCCTCACTACCAAAAAACTGAAATAGAGAAAATTGTTAAGGATTTACTGACACATGGGGTGATTAGACCAAGCCAAAGTCCATTTTCTTCACCTGTCTTGTTAGTAAAGAAAGCAGATGGCACATGGAGGATGTGCATGGACTATAGAGCTCTCAATCAAGCAACTGTTAAGGACAAGTTCCCTATTCCTGTGATAGATGAGCTCTTGGATGAACTTTATGGAGCAAGGTATTTTTCTAAACTTGATTTGAGATCAGGTTACCATCAAATCAGAGTAAGAGAAGGAGATATTCCTAAGACAGCATTTAGAACTCATGAAGGCCATTATGAGTTCTTAGTAATGCCTTTTGGGCTTACTAATGCACTAGCCACCTTTCAAGGTTTAATGAACCATGTCTTTAAACCCTTCCTTAGGAAATTTGTCTTAGTTTTTTTAGATGACATTCTGGTATACAGCCGAGATTTAGCACAACATCTGCAGCATTTATGGACAGTTTTATCTGTTCTACAGCAGCATTCCTTGTTTGCAAAGAAGTCCAAATGTAGGTTTGGGGTGAAGGAAGTTGATTACTTGGGCCATATTATCTCGGAGGAAGGGGTGAAGGCAGACCGTACCAAGATTTCTGCTATGATGGAGTGGCCTGTTCCTAAATCTGTTAAGGCTTTGAGGGGTTTTCTCGGGTTAATAGGTTATTACAGGAAATTTATCAGAGATTATGGTTCAATAGCTGCTCCACTTACTCTATTGTTAAAAAAGAATTTATTTGAGTAGAATGCAGAGGCTGAGAGAGCTTTTTTGCAACTCAAGCATGCCGTAGCTCATCCTCCAGTTTTGAGACTGCCAGATTTTTCTCAAGAGTTTTCCATTGAGT
>QEOT01002680.1:34416-52174 GCA_003123785.1 Pterocarya stenoptera
CTTTGGTTTAGATCCCACGTAAGATCTTAAGTATGCCTCTACACATTTGTTCAAAGCCTCAGCTTGACCATCAGATTGAGGATGGTAAGCCGAGCTATAAGCCAAAGTAGTCCCTTGCATTTTGAACAACTCTTTCCAAAATAAACTGGTAAACACCACATCCTTGTCAGACACGATTGTTCTAGGCAACCCATGGAGTCTGAATACTCCATTAAAGAAAATCTCAGCCACTCGAGTAGCTGTATAAGGATGAGCCATTGGGAAGAAATGGCCAAATTTTGTTAATCTGTCCACGACAGTAAGAATGACTGTCATACCCCCTGAGCTTGGAAGACCAACAATAAAATCCATGGCAATGTCCAGCCAAGGGCTTTGGGGAATAGGCAAGGGTTGAAGTAACCCTGCTGGAAGGACAGTTTCATGTTTATTCATCTGGCAAATTTGACATTCTCGCACCAACTTCTTAATATCTTTTCTCATCCCATGCCAGAAAAAATCAAGTTTAGCCTTCTGTAGAGTTCTGTGATACCCAAGATGGCCTGCCTCAGGACTATTATGAATATGCTGCAATATCTTTTGATGAAAGGGTGAAGATGGAACTAGCAGTAACTTCCCTTTCCTGAAAATAAGGCCTTGCTGAAGAGAGAAGTCCTTAGAGGGTTGCTTCCCTTGCTGTAATGCCACCAAAAGATTAGAAATATCGACAGAACATGCATAGCTTTGCTTCAATTCTTCTAACCACACAGGTGTAGGAAAAGAAATAAGGGCCAAGGTAGCAGATTCTTCTTCTTCTTGTCGTGACAGTGCATCAGCAACTTTGTTGTCTCGACCTCTCTTGTACTCGATAGTAAAATCATACCCCATGAGCTTCGAGATCCACTTATGTTGAGCCTCAGTAGCCACCCTCTGCTCTAACAAGTGTTTGAGTGCTTGTTGGTCAGTTTTAATCTTAAATTTGTGACCCAGCAGATATGGCCTCCACTTGCCCACAGCAGATACGAGTGCCAAGAATTCTTTTTCATAGGTTGACAAGGACAGTGCCTTGCCCTTTAAAGCTTTGCTGAAAAAAGCTATTGGCTGACTATCCTGCATCAGCACAGCCCCCAGCCCTACGCCCGAGGCATCACACTCAACTGTGAACTCTTTATCAAAGTTTGGCAATCTTAAAACAGGGGGGTGAGCAACAGCAGTCTTCAGAAGTTTAAAAGATTCCTCAGCTTCCTCAGACCAAGCAAAAGAATTCTTTTTTAACAACATTGTTAATGGTGCAGCAATGGATCCATAATTCTTAATGAATTTTCTGTAGTAACCAGTGAGTCCCAAAAAGCCTCTTAATGCCTTCACTGTTTTTGGAATGGGCCAATCTAGCATAGAAGAAATTTTTGTTGGGTCTGCCATTACTCCACTTCCAGAGATGATATGCCCTAAATACTCAACCTCAGAAACCACAAACTTGCATTTCGATCTTTTGGCAAATAAAGACTGCTGCTGTAAAACAGATAAGACAGTTGTCAAATGTTCCAAGTGTTCCTTCAGATTTCGACTGTAAATCAAGATATCATCGAAAAAAACTAACACAAATTTTCGAAGATAAGGCTTGAAGACATGGTTCATCAACCCTTGGAAAGTAGCAGGTGCATTGGTAAGCCCAAATGGCATTACCAAGAACTCATAGTGACCCTCATGAGTTCGAAATGCTGTTTTAGGAATGTCATCATCCTTAACTCTGATTTGATGATAGCCTGATCTAAGGTCAAGCTTAGAAAAAATTTTTGCACCATAAAGTTCATCAAGCAGCTCATCAATGACAGGAATTGGAAATTTGTCTTTGATAGTTGCTTGATTAAGTGCTCGGTAATCCATACACATCCTCCAAGTTCCATCAGCTTTTTTAACAAGCAAAACAGGAGATGAAAATGGACTTTGACTCGGTCTTATCACTCCATTCTTCCACAAGTCTTGTACAATTTTTTCTATCTCTGATTTCTGGTAGTGAGGATATCTATAAGGCCTTACTGAGATAGGTGCAGTGCCCTCCTTCAACATAATCTGATGATCAAAGGCCCTCACTGGAGGTAACCCCACTGGTTCCTCAAATACTGAGGCAAATTGCTGTAATACTTCCTCGACTTCAGCCTGCATTTCTACTGGTTCCACCTTTGGTTCAACTGCCACCAACTGTAATAACCAGCCTTGTTGCCTTACAAAAGAGGACTTCAACAACTTAGCGCCAACTTCCCATTCTGTTACATCAGAATTAATACCTTGCAATTGAATCTTCTGTCCCTTATCCCCAAACTGCATTGACATATTATTGAAATTCCATTGAATGGACCCCAATGTTTTCAGCCACTGAACACCCAGCACGATATCACATCCTCCAAGAGTGAGAACATGAAAAGGGACCCTGAATTTAGTGCCTTGAATACTTACCAACTCCTCACATTTACCCTGACTGCATATTTTGGTACCATTGGCTACCTTAACCTGCAATCCCCTATCTTGGATAACCTTCAACTTCGCTGATTCCACCACCAAAGGATCCAAGAAATTGTGAGTAGATCCTGAGTCCACTAGAATTTCAACAGATTTTGAGCCAATTTTCCCCAGGAGCTTCATAGCATTACTATTAATGCATCCTGAAATCGCATGTAATGAAACTTCAAGCTCTTCACTTTCCTTCTTTTCTCCTTCTTCAGATTCTAGCACTAACTCCTCTTCAATACACTCATGCTCAACCAGATTAGCATTAGTATCAACCACTTCCTGTGCAACACTGGTTTCGCCATGCAGAAAATATACTCTCGAAGCCTTGCAAACATGATTAGGACTCCATTTGTCATCACAATGATAACAAATTCCTTTCCTCCTTTTTTCATCCATCTGAGCAGAAGTGATTCTTCTTACAGGCCCCACATTCTTCTGTTCTTTAATAGTTAAGTCACTCCCATGGCTAATGGGCCACTTATCACTATAATGCCCCATCTGTTTCCAAGGTTTTCTCGAAGCTAACACATATTCCTCTTGCATCTTAGCCAAGCTAAAAGCAGCTCCCAGATTCAGTGGATTAAACATCTTCACAGGTATCCTTATCTCATCTTTCAACCCACTAACAAAGCAACTAAGTCGATGCCTTTCAGACAACCCTTTCAATCTATTCGACAAAGATTCAAAGTGAGCTTTATACAAACTAACCGAAGTAGTTTGTTTTAATCTAGTTAATGCCTCCATTGGATCATCATAAGTAGATGGTCCAAATCTGGCCTGAATTGCCATAACTAGAGTATCCCAAGAATTAAACTGCCCTGAGTCTAAGGCATCCTGATACCAGACCAATGCCTCCCCTTCCATATGATACGAAGATATCATTAATTTCTGGTGGAAAGGTACCTGATAGAAATCAAAGTACTGATTTGCTTTAAAGGTCCATCCCGCAGGATCATTACCAGCAAACCTTGGAAAATCCAATCGAAAATTCTTTTGAAAGACAGCTCTATCTTCCGGACCTCTAGGATCATTAAAAACCTCCTTCTCTTTACGAGAATTTGCATTAACAGTTTCAACTAAGGAACGCAACATTTCAGAAAATTGTTCTAACCTTTCTGCCATACCAGTGATTGCTTCCTGATGCTGCTCCAACTGTTTCTGAACGAATTCTTGTTGTTTTTGAGAACCTTCTTGCTGACCTTTCGCCATGATAACTCCACAGGATCGACTACTACTGATACCACTTGTAAGGTTACTCTTAACCTCTCTGTTAATCACTTGCTCAAATGCACATACAGAATGCCAACACTTCACACGAAAGATAACAACACAGGATTGATCAAGATTCCATAATGAACCTTGCGGAGAATCTTCGAGGGATTCCCAACCTCCAACAGATGACCTAATTCAATTACTGATTCGATGCCCAGTTACAAGCTCCACTTTCGCTTTTATAGCAGCAGTCGTGAAGAAGAGAAACAGTGAATTATTCTAATGTTCAAAACACAAACTACAAAGAACTAAACGCAATAAGAATCCCACAACTGAAACGCAAAACATGAATATACAAATGAACAAAACGCGCCGTTTCACTTATTTCTTATAAAGAGTAATACGCGCCGTTTCACTAAGTGTTCATTCCCGTTAATTCTGTTTCTTCTGTTAATTCTGTTATGCCCCTCTGCAGGTCACTCCCATTCCTTCCCTCCACCACTTCAGGCCTTGCCCACTGCACCCGTGACAGTCTGAGAGGTTTTCCCAAGCAATATAATGATGCGGTTGTAAACAAGGTTAGGCTGATCGTACACTGTTCATGTGGGCTACCAACCATATGGGCAAGGTTACTGCTATGACTGTTTGTGTGTGACATAGTGTTGACAAGGAATGATGATGAGGTTTTTCAAAGGCTAAATAAATATCTGGCTAGTGAGTTTGAGATAAAAGACTTGGGAAGTCTGAAGTATTTTTTGTGTATTCAGATGGCAAGATTGAATTCGAGACGTGGTATTTTTGGCTCCCAGAGAAATTGTCTCTGATCTACTCAAGAAAACAGGGATGCTCCATTTTAAGGCAGTTGACAACCCTGTAGAACAAAATAAAAGGTTATAAGAAGTTGACGGGAATATAATGGATGATGGCAGATACCAAAGATTGGTTGGAAGGTAATTCAGCTATATCATACTCGTCCAGACATTGCCTAGACGGTGAGTGCGGTGAGTCAGTTTATGCGCTTGCCGAAGGACCTCATATGGAAGTGGTCACTATCTGAAATCTTCACATGGTAAAAGTTTGTTATTCTCGATTAGTCACAAAAAATGATCAATTGAAGACAGAATCGTATCCATATGTAGATCGGACTGGATCATTTACAGATTGGAGATTACCTCAGGTTATTTTATATTTGTGGAAGATTATTTGGTATCTAATGTGAAGACAGAAGAACAACTTGCAGATATCTTAACAACTTGAGTATCTAGTAGTGTCTTTCACACAGCTTTATGTAAGTTGAGCAAGTGAGATATCTTTGCCTCAGCTTGAGCGGGGAAGTGTTGACATATTTGATATTTTCTATTATTATGGGCATATGTGTATTTATAAAGTCTTTTTTTTTTTTTTTATGAGTATGTATTTGTAATGTCTTGGGACAATAATAAACAATAGGCTACAATTTTTGGGTTCTTTTTCCTGAACCATATTTCTATTCCTCTTACCACTTTCTATCATTAGATTTTGTTGTTACTCAGCTAAATATACTAATATTCCTCCATATATGACAGGGATTTGCGCCAAAATTATTTGACAGGTAACCTGTCTGCATCCATTGGCAATCTAACTCGCATGCAATACCTGTAAGCCCCATCCAAATTTTTATCAAAACCCTGTTACACATAGTGCATCTAATATGGGTTAACCTTTTGCCATTTCTCCTCTTCAATAAATTAGGAGTCTTGGCATTAATGCATTATCAGGGGAGCTTCCAAAGGAGCTTGGGAATCTTTCTGATTTAATATCATTGTAAGTTATCATAATTTTTCATTTGTACGCCATCTATGTGCATTTTGCTGCTCTCTTTTACAGATGTTAATTGTCTTTTTAAATGCTGTCCTTTCTTCTCAATGCCTTTATTTTTAGAAGGTAATAGGTTTGACAAAGGGTACACACAAAAATGGAAATTTTGTACTAATCCATACTCAAGTTTATGTCTGTTCTGTTGCTTTCTGCATCTTCTATACCTGATCTTGATGATGTTAGTCTTGGGAATCAAGTCTTTAGCTTATTATTTATCTACTGTTTTACTTGTGAAATTTGCAGCGGTTTTGGGTCGAATAACTTCTCTGGTTCTTTGCCATCTGAGCTTGGGAATTTAGTGAAATTACAGCAAATGTAAGTACAATTCCGACTTTCCATCTTCAGTGTAAGTTCTGCAAATCCATTTGATTGCATCTTGTAGCTGCGCCAATGACTTTAGAAATGGTTCTGATAAAGCTTCTGCAAGTATCAATACTGTGTGGCTCCAGATTATAAGAACTCTCTGACAATAAATCTTATGACAGTGATATTTCTGATATTGCATATGCAAGACCGTATGTGCAAACAGTAAAAATGATGTTTCTTATTCACATTCTTGAGTAAATTAGCAGTGTCAGTAAGGATGTAGAGATGACACAACTATTGAAGAGAGTTGATACCTGCAATTGCATTTATTTGATATTTAATCCTAGGAGCCGACCATGAGTGATTTTGATATTTTTTCTCTTAAAGAGTGGGCAACTTGACGGGGATCTAATGATGACTTGACAACTGTCTTTCCATAGTTGAATTCCTTAACCGTTATAATGAAATTTTCACAATCTGAGGATTGTATATCAAATATCAGTAGACTCACTCGAGTTGTTTACTCTGACAGCTACTTTGATAGCTCTGGAGTTAGTGGTGAGATTCCCTCCACATTTGCTAAATTACAGAACCTCCACACAGTGTAAGAACTTGCTGACTACTACTTTTCCTACTTCAAATCTTACTAGAATACATATACATGATAAATAAAACAAAATCTAATAAAATTGTTTGAGGAAATACATTTTTGTTCACAGTTGGGCATCAGACAATGAACTCACCGGCAGCATACCTGATTTCATAGCGACTTGGTCAAAGCTTACTTCCTTGTAAGACAATATTCCTAGCCCTTTCGTTTCTGTTCTGATCATTCATGATCAATGAGGCTCAAGGTTTTGTTATGCTATAAAGTCAATATGAAACACTGTTGTTATGAGTTTATGATTGATAAAACTTAATGTTTGCTTTGATATTCTGCATACACGATACATCTGTGCACAATTTATGATTAGCTACAACCAAATGCTTTTGTAGGAGGCTTCAAGGTAACTCTTTCGAAGGTCCAATACCCTCAACGTTTTCCAATTTGACTTCTCTAAAAGCGATGTGAGTGTCTATATCTCTTATATACTTTTTTTTTTTTTTTCTATCTGGCACTTTGCTGATATGTAAGCTAATAATCTTTTGTTTGATATAGGTTAATAAGTGATCTGTCTAATGGGAGTTCTTCACTAGCATTTATAAAGGATATGAAGTCTCTAACTCTCTTGTAAGGCAACACCAAAGCTTGTTATTTGGAATTTCCTATCAATTAATTTATTTTTTTTCTTTCTTTCCTTTGCTTTTCTAGAATATGTTATAACAATATAGTTACAAATGTTGCAGAGTGCTGAGGAATAATAACATTTCCGATTCAATTCCATCCAATATAGGAGAATACCAAAATTTGACACAGCTGTAAGTAATATACATTGATTGGTGATTCTTAAGGCACGTGTGTTGCTGGTAATCTGTTAGGTTGCATTTAAATTTGATCGAAGCAGGAACCTCTCCGTTATTTATTAGGTTGGACAAGCCCAACCTGTTAAAAAGCTAAATACTCATCCAATTTTGATATAATTGTCATGTTATTTTTAACAGTTTGTTGCTCATTTGTTCTTGTTGGGATGGTGTGTTGGGCTTAAATTTTGTTGGCTAATGTTTCTTAAAGATCGTGTTAATTACTTGTAGATAGCTTTTTATGTCTCACTACTGGGTGATAATTACTTCGTTTATGACTGCTCACGATAAATTATGTTACTTTTTTTAGGGATTTGAGCTTCAACAACATAGCAGGGCAGATTCCAGATTCGCTTTTCAATCTGAGTGCGCTTGCTTACTTGTAATATACTACATTTGCTTAACTGCATATTATACATTCATACTCTTGGTATTAAAGCATGTACTATTGATTTCATTATCAGGTTTCTTGGAAATAATCAGTTAAATGGCACCCTGCCAGCACAAAAGAGAGTGTCTCTTCTAAACATGTAAGTACCTAAGACATTATCTGCATTTCACAACATTATTTTCATTACAATTGAAATGGTTCCCTTTTGGTTGATAAAAATGTATAAGGTTTTTCTGAACCATCTGATGTGTGTGTGTGTGTATATATTTATATATATATATGTATAGGAACGATTTATATTCTATTCATTGTTGAGAGGTAGTACAGACTCCTATTCCTATTAACATATGCTCTCTTAGGTCAGCATTTTGAATATCCATGGGTAGCCACTACTTATATAGTCAGCTATAACAATCATAATGGAGAAGAGACACGTACAAAGGGTGATCATAAATCTAAGTTTTGATCTCCATGTACTAATCTAGTTATTACTCTGGATGATTAAATATTCTCTTTGGTTTTTGGCATTTCAGTATGTCCAAAAGCAATTTAAGAAAAGAGTGAACTCTGATGACCACTAGATTGATTTGCATGGTCATATCCTAACGACAATTATAAATATGGATTTGAGGCTGCAGACTCATTTCAACTAAAACCTTGAAACTCAGTGGGCTTTTTGCTTTTTAGAACCGCTGTCATTACTTATTTGAAATATCAAAAATTTATCTAGCATAAACATGTAACACCCCAATGGAAGGGTCCAAACCACATAGCCTATACTCCAAAAGGACTAGTCAATGATACAATTGGAGCCCTATTGGAACTTTATAAAGAGCAAGAACTTTTCCTTCCCAAGTAATGTGGGATCCCATTCACCACCTACCCTTATCCTTATCATATGGGATATCACAAAACAAGAGTTGCAATTTGTTCAGGTGGATTTGTCCCAGCTGGACCATCTTTTAAAAAAGAATAAACTTATAAAAAAAAAAGAGTTGCAATTTAAGGAAAAATAGCAGTTTTTTTTTTTTTTCATTTCCAACAATCAGGCAGCAAAAATTAATTTTAAAGCATTAATGTCACATGTCTAATGACTAGTTTTGGTACTGAACGTGGCATTGTTACTAATTTACTAATTAATTTTTTTTTTTTATTAGTAAGAAGACAATTATATTAATACAAACGAAATAGGCATTGTTACTAATTTAATGGAATGCATTTACCTAACATCCTTGTTATCTTATGCTTGCAGTGATCTGTCTTATAATAATTTAGTTGGAAGCTTTCCTTCTTGGGTCAGCCAAGAAAATTTACAACTGTATGTTTACTATTCTTGACATTAGTATGTATTTTTGGGCTTGAATGCCTTTTTCCTCATGATGAAGCTGACATTGGGATCTTATGGATTGTACTAATGCAGTAATTTAGTTGCCAACAACTTCACCATTGAAAGTTCAAACAGCAGGTAATATATCTGTTCGATATTTTCTACTTTTATGGATTATCCTTTTTTTTATTGAGAAGTGTAGATCATCAATAGTTCACCCTTTGTGACATTATTTTTCTTCACTAGTATTAAATTATAGATGGGAACCTATTTTGCTGCTACCTAGCATGTGAATCACATATCACGTCCAGTAGAGGGGATGAATGGGGTTTTATTTTTTAGTGGGAGCAGACCATGGGTAAGTTAAAGAAAACGGTCAATTGAGTGGAGGCCAAAAAACTGGCCTATTGAGTATATTTAAGATAGCAAATCTGTCCTTATCAAAAAAAAAAAAAAAAAAAGATAGCAAATCTGTCGATCACTTAATCTCTGATCATCTCTTGCTATCACTTTTATATGTCAGAGCAACCCATGCTTAAGATTGTTATGATTGTTTTCTGTTGTTTCTTCCTCTTTACCAGTGTTATATTCATGTGTTACAGTGTAACATTATTTATATTTCAATGCAAATAAATGAGGAATACTAAAACATTTGCACATATATATCTACAGATTGTTAAAAACTTAGATCTGTTGAGGAGACTCTGTCACCGGCACCAACACCTCTGTAGTCATCAGTTACCAAAATATGTAATTTAAAGAATTCATTTTAGAATTAGAATGCCTATCCTGGCTGTGTGTAATCTATGCTCTCTTGATAGAGGACATTGAGTACAAATCTAGAGTAATTAGCAGATGTGATACCTAGGAGAGCAAATGGGACTATCAAAAGCAGTTGAGTACATGGAAAAGGGACATTCTGACTAGCATAAACTGAAAGAAGGTTAAAAAAGAAAGAAAGAAAGAAAGAGACAAGTTATGTACAAAATTACTTCTGGTTTGGCTTGTTAGGATAGGAATATTGGTTTCTTAAAGGACTAGTGGGGAGGATGGGTGTTTTGAAGAAGTTACTAGTTGATGTGAAGGTGTTTGACTTTGTGTCAGAGGGTGCTGATGCTTTTCGCATCGTGCAAAGGAGCCGAAAAGTGGTGCAGGAGATATTTGCTGGCACAGCCATGGTGTCTTGGCTAGCAATCACGTTGGATGCTTGCACTTTGTTGGTGGGAGGTAAAGAATTCTTCAAGACATTCCATGAACAAAGTAAATCATATTTAGCTCAATGATGCACCAATTCAGACGGGCCTTATATGGTGATGGTGGAATAGGGTGGTGGAGGTATCTGCTTCATTGCCATCCCGGAAGGATTGGAAGAAAATCATGAACACTAGTTCAATTGAGCACAGTGGTAGAACCAAAGCAATAGGGGCTGCACAAAAAGATTTCTAAGTTCTTCCAAAGAGCGCTCCCTATCTTCAAAGCACCTATCATTCTTTCCATCCAGATACACACTACATAATGCACAAAGGAATCATTCTCCAAACCACGGCCACCTGAGAACAACCATGAAGACCATTCTAGCAAGCTAAGAGATCCACGACCCTTGAAGGCCCCAAGCAATTCCAGATCTACTGAAAATCTCATCCCATTACGCCCTTGCCACCTCACAATGCAATAGTAGATGATCCACGGATTCACCATTCTTCTTACACATGTAGCACCAATCCATGACAATAAGATCATGCTTCCTCAAATTGTCAATAGCCAAGATTTTCTGAAGAGAGACGGTCCAAATGAAGCAAACAACTTTGGAAGGCACCCTACACTTCCAAATATACTTCCAAAGAAAAGAAATAAGACTCTGAGATGACAAGACCTTGTAGAAAGATCAAACAGAAAACTTTTTGCTCCCATCAGACCTCCAAAGCATTCTATCCCATTCATTGCTACCAAAACTCGTGGTATATAAGACTTTCAGAGTTTATTAGAGGAAGAAATTTGGTTCCGCCATGTTTATACAAGGTGGAAATGGGGAAGCTATGGTCGTACAAGGAAGTGTGGAGGTGTCGAGATGCTTTGTGATGTCCAGCTTCCGTAATAGGGGCATGCAACAGGAGGATTTTTGTAGAGGAAGAAGTGACCATTGGGACTAGAAAGATGCATCTCTTGTAATCCACTTCGTGTTGCAGTTGCGTGGTCTCTAGAATTCCTTGTCATAAAAAATAATCTCTAAAAACACGTGGACGTTTTTAACGTGGACCAGTCTACGAAAAGTGTAAAAATAAGGCCACAAGCATGATTGACCCAGTTACTCTTAATGGGCATGATAAATTCTTGGGCCATGCTATCGTTAACAGACCCAAACCCGTTGATAAGGGAAAGGTAAAAATAAGATTGGGGCAGGCTTTAGATAGATAAGCCGGCAGGTATGATGGGTTAAGGGGAGTGTTAGGCAACTGGTATTTGAAGTCGGTTCTTCTTCCTTTGGTTTTCAGGCAATCATGTCGGTGAGTGTTTCAGCTTTAGGTCACCTCTATGCCATTGCCGGTATCCAACGGTGGTGAAGGAAATACATAGGGATTGAAGGGGGTCTATGCGTTGGGTTCTTCTTCAGGTCCTAACCATAAAAACTCACCGGCGATCGCTATGTTCTTGCTCCAAACCACACAGAGCAGTATGCTGGCCTGTAAAGGTGCTCTGAATCACTGGTCGTCATTAGTATCATCATCGGTAGAGGTGTTTTTGGCAGGAGTTTCCGGCCTCCTTTTATCTTAGGGCCATTGTACAAGGTCCGTTGATGGAGATGAGGTGATTAAACGTGACTTTGTACAACTTGTGGGAGGTGATGGGATGGCAAATGAAATTGTACACGGGGTGGTTCTCTCCACTGCGCAGCAGAGTCTGGAGGAAGGATCACAGTGCATTGAGGGAGGGCTATTTGAGCTGTTGGAGCTGCCAATGGTGTCTTGTGATGAAGTATTCCTTGGGCATGATACACTAGTTGGATCCTACTTTGGAGGAGCCTGTACCTATAATTTCTCTGCAATCAAGCAATGATACTATAGTCTCGTCTTTGGATTGAGTAATAAGAAAGGTAAAGGAGATGCAAGAATGTGCACTGTGTAGAGATTTCTTGTGTTGGATTTGGGAATCAATTCATGGCATGACTCTCGGCCATTAAGGCAGGACATCTCCATATAACGAAAGGCAGGTTCAAAAAGAAACAGTGAGCTAAAGCCACTGACCCGGTCTCTCACTTATGATGTGAAGGAAGGGAATTCAAGTCGAGGCAAATCGAAAGGGAGGGCAACACCAACTGTATTATGAAGCCTTAGATTCTATCCTCAAATGTCCAGGGGCTGAACGAGGCCCATATATGCCTCCGGATTAGAAAACTGCTTTGCCTTTGAAAGGTTGATATTGTATGCTTGTAGAAAATGAAAATGGAAGTTATTTCCAGAAATGTGGTTTGGATTTTTGCAGTTGTCCATAAATAGATTGGTCATATATTACCTCCAATGGGGCTTCGGATGGAGTTCTAGTGATGTGGGACAAAAGATGGTGGAGAAAGTCGAGGAGTGCATTGGGGAATATATGATGGCTTGCACCTTCAAAATTGTGGAAGATGCTTTCATGTGGGCTTTTGCCAATATTTAGTAGACATTTGGGTAGTAGTAGATGTTTTCTTTGGGAAGAGATTGCCGGTTTGTGCAGTTGGTGGGAAGTGCCTTGGTGCATTAAGTCGAGGAGTGCATTGGGGAATATATGATGGCTTGCACCTTTAAAATTGTGGAAGATGCTTTCATGTGGGCTTTTGCCAATATTTTGTAGACATTTGGGTAGTAGTATATGTTTTCTTTGGGAAGAGATTGCCGGTTTGTGAAGTTGGTGGGAAGTGCCTTGGTGCCTTGGAGGTAATTTCTATGTTACCCAGTTCCTACACAAGAGATCGGGAGATGATTGTCTTGGTGGATGTTTGGATGTAAAGAGGTTGAGAAGTTTTTTGTGAATGGTGAAGATATGGAAATGAGATGAAGTTGTATAGCTTTTATGTTGTTTTTTAATTGAAGATTTGAAAAGGTTTTCAAGTGAAATGTTTTTGAGAATTTTCTATGTTTGGGAAAGAATTTGAGAAATGAGAAAAAATGATGAAAAAGTTCTTACTATAGATGGAAAACTCCTCTTGCCAAACATGGCCTTAGCCCTATAGTGGTCGAGTTCTCTAATTTGATAGGTGAATGGGACCTTATGGATAGCCCCCTTGTGGATGGATCTTACACATGGTCTAACAATCTGGCTTGGTCTAAATTGGATAGATTCGGCCTTGTTTGGCAACCAAGTTGTTTTCAGAATTTTTCAACATTTCTCATAACTTCATCACAAAAGACTTTTATATTTCAAAATTTCAACCTTTCTTCTAATCATTATTCAAACACAAAAATCAATACAACTTTTACACACTCCATATAAAAAAATAACCTTAAAAAATTATATTCAAACAACTTTTCAACTTTATCTATCCACTTTCACAAACACGAATACAATACTTATTTTAAAAAATATATTTATTCAAAATGTTCTCTCTCCTTTCCCAAAACCTAATCTCAAACAAATTCCCAAAATCTCAAATACTTCCAAACTCTTTTGGTAACCAAACATGTTTTCTTGGGACAAGCATTATGGCTCAAGGACCTCCCCCGCCCGCGGGGGGGGGGGGGGGGGGGAAGAGGAACAACACCATTGAGATGCTCAACATCAATGGGTTGGTTTCTCTGGACCTGTTCAAGATTAAAACCATATTGCCCGGTTCTACAAACGTTTACTCGTTGAATAGGTTGCTTGGAGGCCAAACCTCAATGGGTTATTATTGAGCCACCCAGAGCAACACGGTTGGAGAGGCCACCTGAAGAAAATGAAATTCATGATATGGTAAAACATATGGCATGGATGAATTCACCATGGCTCTTTTCCAATCCTATTGGGACGTGTTGAAGGATAATGTTATGAAGGTATTTCAGGAATTTCACTTGGTTGGAAAGTTTGACAAAAGTTTCAATGCCACCTTTATCGCTCTCATTCCCAAGAAAGGGCTTTCGAAATCAAGGATTATTGGCCTATTAGCCTAGTTAATGGGGTGTACAAGATCATTTCCAAAGTCCTTGATAATCGCATGAGAGTGAGCTCTTGGGGAAGACTATATCAAAATAGCATAATGGATTTGTAAGAAGCAGACAAATCTTGGATTTGGTACTCATTGCTAATGAGTGCAATATAATCTGGTGAACTAGCTATATCATACAAGTTGGTTATGGAGAAGGCCTATGATCAAGTCAACTAGGAGTTCTTACATTACTTGCTTCTGAGATGCAGATTTGGAGACTGATGGTGTTCTTGGATTATGTATTGTGTCTACATGGTTTGGTTCTCTTTTATGGTAAATGGAACTCTAGTTAGCTTTTTCAACAGTTCATGCGGGCCGAATGTGGGTGAGCCTTTATCTACTCTTTTGTTTGGTTTTGTTATGGAAGCTTTTAGCAGGATGCTGCCAGCTGCGGTTGGGGGTGGCTTTATGCGCAGTTTCTCGATTGAGGATATCAATCAAGGAACTCTCAGCATCTCCCATTTATTGTTTGCAAACCTGATTCTCTATGATGTGGATCGTAATCAAACTCAGTCCTTAAGGGTTTGAGCTGTCTCTGGCTTAAAAGTGAATCCATCGAAGTTTAAATTCGTCCTGCTTCAAAACGTATACAATGTAAGACGCCTGGCTAGGACTTTGGGTTGCAAGATGTCATCCTTGCCCATGAAGTACCTTGGCCTCCCTTGGGAGCCAACTTCAAGGCCAAGTCTATATGGATTGATGTGATTGAGAAAATTGAGCTCAAGTTGACAAGTTGGAAGAGGTTGTATTTGTCAAAAGGAGGTAGGAACACCTTAATCAAGAGCACTCTTTCTAGTTTGCCTACTTACTTTCTATCCTTGTTCCCACTGTCGGCTAGTATAGTGAATCATATTGTGAAGTTACTAGATGATTAGTGCGAACTAGGAGAAGAATTTAAGGTGTGCTCTCGAACCTCAAAGGGTGGTTTGGGGATCCAAAATTTGAAGGTTTTCAATCAAGCTCTTCTTAGGAAATGGTTGCAGCAGTATATCCATGAGAGGGAGCCATTTGTGGAAAATGCTGATTGATGCTAAATATGATGGTGCTTGGCACAATGCTTGTTGGAGGCTCAAGGAGCCTATAGGGTGGGCTTGTGGGAGAACATTGGAAAGGGATGGGGGGTAATTTCTCAATACACTAGATTTTTGGTGAGGATAGCTCCTGGGTCAGACTTTGGCATGGTATTTGGTGTAGTGATAGGGGCCTCAAGTCTCAAGGACACCTTTTCTACTGTTTATAGGCTGGCATGAGACCAAGAGGCATCGGTGGCTGAGGTATTGGAGATCTTGGGTGATTCTATTTAGTGGAATGTTAATTTCCTCAGGGGAAGCACATGGTTAGGAGGTAGGTAGCATCTTTGATTTCTTCCGAATTGTGTACAATTCTCTTCATGAAGTTTTCTGTACTGTTGAGTATCAATTCCGTAACTCATAAATGTCTTACAATTACCATGACTTCTAACTCATCTAGAAAACCCTCTTTTATCACACCGGCGCCGCCGCCCCAGGGGGGGGGGGTTGTGGAATCATGGGTTAGTACTTTAGAAGAATGCTTATTTGTGTATAACCAAGAGACCATTTCTCATAACAAGAGTGAAAACTTAATTTGAATGAGAATATATGCATCAATCATGTATAGCTGCTTGAAAAACTTGTGTTTCATGTGCAACATTAAACTCTTCTGCTTTCTTCTGCTTTTAGTGCTTTGCCTTCAGGTCTGAACTGTCTCCAACGAAGCTTTCCTTGCGATCGAGGTCTTGGAAGATGTAAGTACAATAAAAAACTTGCCTTCGATTACAAAATTTGAATGCTGTCGTAAGTATTGAGGGAAGACAAGGAGAAGCTTCTACCCTAGGAATCGTGTTTCTAAGCAGGATACAATGCTGCGAAGCTTCAAACGATTACCAAACATTGATATGGATAGAGTAAAACCAGGAAGCATTTATAATCTTTAATAGTCACGGAATGCACAACATGCTTATGAACATATCAGGAGTTGTATTAGGGAACCTCGTAAATTAATTACCCTTCCCAAAGTTTTATTTTTCCTCTAGGAATTAGCTTTTTCTGAGCTTAATTAACCATTAATAAGGGTTTCTTTGATATGGATTTCAGACTCTGACTTTCTAATCAAGTGTGGGGGTACTCAGATTAGATCTTCAAGTGGGATCTTCTATGAGAGGGATAATGCAGCACTTGGTCCAGCAACATATTATGTGACTGGCACAAATAGGTGGGCAGTTAGCAATGTTGGATATTTTACTGGGACCAATAATCCTCAGTATACAAGGAGTTCGTCATCTCAATTCACAGGCACGTTAGACTCGGAGCTGTTCCAAACAACTCGAGTCTCTGCTTCATCATTAAGATACTATGGCTTGGGGCTGGAGAACGGGAACTATACTGTGAGTCTCCAGTTTGCTGAAATAGAAATTCAAAACCCTTCCACATGGAGAAGTCTCGGAAAGCGTGTCTTTGATATTTATATCCAGGTCTGTATCAAATTTTTATTAGTTTTTTAATTTATGTTTTCTTTTGTGAAGATAATATAATATCCATAACGTATTAATCTTCAAAGTAGGAGCTTTGCTCCTATTGTTTCACATCATCCATTGCTGCATTAAATGATCATGAATTTGTTCATTTAAGTTTGAAATAATATGAAAGGCCATGTCAATAAATATTAGACAAGTTGGAAATTTAAAAGTAACACTTCTTATTCTTTCTTTTATAATGCTTCGTCTTCTTTTCAATTAAGAATGCCACAGTCAGACAACTCTATAATCAACTTATAAACAAAATGAGAAAATTTGATGCATGGTGCACAATTAATTATTGAAGGAAAAGAAATGCAATAAGAAGAGAGGTGGGAATCCCCAACAACCTTCCCAATTCAACTATACATTGCTAACTAGGATTAGAGAAAATTTTGAAATGGACCTTAGGATCCAATTCAATTGCCTCTGGGCCCAAGCCCAAGGGGAGCCACCTAGGATGGTTGTTTTTACAGTAGTCCCAGAAATAAGCTGCATGGAGAAGTGACTGTAGCATGTGTAGTGTTATTCTCCAACCAAGGATGTAACACCATAGTTGACTGCTTGAGGCCACTGAAGTGGAGCTCCGTGCTGTCCAGTGGCATCGGTGTTTAGCATTGGATGTCCAGTAGATATTGGGTCTTTCTTTAGCCATAGGAAAAAAGTGTCACACCTTTTATGGGAGGTAAGCAAAAGCCAGAGAGAGAGGGGGGATGTACAGATATGCAGATCTACCATGGGTGAGGGCAACACGTGATTTGCACGTTCCAGGGGAGAGGCAGGTGGAACTTGGTGGAGGTAGACTAGAGGCCATGGAAGGTGGAGGTGGGGTGTGTGGGTTGCGGTGACATTTGTATCATGATTGACAGCCAAAAGCCAAAGGAAAAAAAAAACAGAGGAAAAAGGAAAGAGAAAAGAGAGTTGGGGAATGGGAGGCAGAGATCGGGGGGAAGGTGGGAGGAAGATTCCACACCAGGTGATTTTGGGGGGTTTGGGGGGGGGGGGGGGGGGGGGGGGTGGGGGGGG
>QEOT01002680.1:52236-101719 GCA_003123785.1 Pterocarya stenoptera
TTGCAAAGTCTTTTTTCTACCCTGCTATACAATTATTTTCTTTTGATAAGCATAACTGTGTAGGATGACAACAATCGAACAC
Source organism: Pterocarya stenoptera (assembly GCA_003123785.1). Taxonomy (NCBI): domain Eukaryota; kingdom Viridiplantae; phylum Streptophyta; class Magnoliopsida; order Fagales; family Juglandaceae; genus Pterocarya; species Pterocarya stenoptera. The sequence continues at coordinate 52,319 of QEOT01002680.1, forward strand.
TATGACATGAGATTATGATGGCCTAAAGTTTTATATTGAGCATCTCATGAGTTTGTATATTGGAGTTATAAAGAGAAAAGAATGCATTCGTACAAATTTATTGGCTGTGTAATTCATCATTCCAGAATTTAACTTGAATATCAAAGATGTTGACCACTGAAGGTTCTCTATTTCCCCCCTCCACAAACTGTCTCTAACTGTCGAATTATTTTTTCCCCAAACGTTGGTTATGGGACAGCAATTGCTTCTGTAAGTTTTTCACAATATTTATGCAAAATAATTTCCGAAAACCAAATGTAGCGTTTAACTCTCCCATTCCTCTGTAATTATGGTGAGCATATTGGATGAAACTGTTGATGTTGGTCCTATTTATTTTTTTCATATAACAATAACCTCTATTTTATCTCTGTTTGTCTTTTGTCTTAAATTTTTTACTTTGCCTATTCCAGGGGAATCTTTATTTTAAGGATTTTGACATACGCAAGAAGGCTGGTGGGTCTAACCTACCTGTCCAGAACGTATACACTGTTCAGGTATCAGAAAACTACCTCGAAATCCATCTGTTTTGGGCTGGGAAAGGGACTTGCTGCATACCTGCTCAAGGTACCTATGGACCTTCAATTTCTGCCATCAGTGCCACGCCAGGTAACGTAGAATTTTTTATGAATGTCAAAAGATTAGGTCCTGCTTTTCTCCTTGTGCTGGTAGCATGTTATTGACTACCTTGTTTTTGTATAGATTTTGAACCCACTGTTAGTAATGAACCTCCGAGCAACAAGAAGAATAGGACTGGTCTGATCGTGGGTATTGTTGTTGGTGCTGGAGTTTTAAGCTTTCTCTCTGTTTTTGTGGTTTTCTATTTTGTTAAAAGAAGAAAACAGCTCCCACTCAATGATGATGAAGGTAAGCCAGAAGCCAGAATAGGATTTGTGATAGCTGTCAAATTTCATACAGTCAGTCTTATGTATTAAAAAACTGCAATTTTTGCCTACGTGTGACTATATATTTATGATTGAGATGGTCTCTGCATGCTGCATAGAGTGTCAAGCACAAAACGTGGTGTGTCATGAAACATTTATGTACAAACAACAGTTACATCAAAGCATTTTTGCCAGAACATTTTTTGTGTCTTTTTTTCGGTAATACAAAAGCTCAGATGCACTTACAAATCACCAAGAGGTAGGCCTAAACATAATTTATTTTGGCAATGAAACTTTGGCGTATAGTCAACTTCCCATATATTCTTACTACCATATCTTGTCCCCATCTTCAGTCCAACAACATTCTGGACAAAGCTTATTGCTTGCTGCTGCTTAAGAATAGGAGACTCTTGATTTAACATGAAAAAGTTTTGTTGTATTTTTCACTTGCAAACCACTCATGCTAATTAATTATTGGACAATGGCTTCGAAGTCACAGCTTGTTTATGTTGAAATTGCAGTTCTCTTAGGAGTAGATGCCAGACCTTTCACTTTCAGTTATGCTGAACTAAAGACAGCTACGGAAGATTTTAATCCTGCTAATAAGCTTGGAGAGGGAGGATTTGGACCTGTCTATAAGGTAAGCCCTTCTCTAATCAAGGACACATAGTGTCTGAGCCTATGTCGGTGTCTTAGAGTTTGCTATCTGATACAAGTCTAGAGCTACTATACATCTATTTGAGTTTCCAAGAGGTAACGACAGCTTGCAACATTGCCCTTTTTCTCTTTATTTCTTTGTTAGTCCTTATATTTTTCCTTTTCTTCTATTTATTAGTTTGAAACTGCACGCACTCCATACCTTGATATGTTGTGCTTGTGATTGGTGCGATTCTGGAAATTGCAAATTGTTCTAGCAATAAAGTGATACAAAAATAATTGAAGATGCATCACATCACATTTAGAAGGCTTTATCTATTTCTAGGGTCTAGGAGCATCGGATAATGAATTCATTTTTTGTTTCTTCTATAAATTTTATGGTATGTTGCCGGCTCTATGTAAGGGGATCCAGAAACGATCTTTTTGGTATTTTATAGTGTTCTGTAAGTATCGTGTGTATCAATGGAGGATAAAACACTCAGGAGAAGAAAGTTCTGGTGTTTAAATATTGGAGCTAGGCAACAAATGAAAGCATTTTCACTGTTAGAAGAACATTTATGGGGTAGTCTTGTTATCCACTTTGTGTTCAATTTTCTTATAACAAAAATTTTAAAAACAAATCCGGGGTAGTCTTTCCATCCCTGCCCGATACTTTTCCATTGAATGGTATATGATTCATAAATTGAGAACAATTAGACTGGACATACAATTTCATGGTGAAAATAATCACAATGCACCTAAGTTTCTGATTTTTATCCTTATAAATTATGTCTAAGTAGATACCATGTCACTTTGTAGTGTCAATGAGCCGTCAATTAGCCACTAGGTGTAGATTGCATCTATTTAAGCCATTGTCTCCAATCGGCCAGACTACAATTTTCTGTTGAAACTAATAGATCAAAATCATCTGCAGGTGGGTAATATTTTCTCCTTTAACGTTTTCTTTTAAAACTTTTGTGCTGAGTAGGGAACACTTAGTGATGGCAGAGTAATTGCCGTGAAGCAACTGTCTGTAGCATCACATCAAGGAAAGAACCAGTTCATAGCAGAAATTGCTACTATATCTGCTGTGCAACACCGTAACCTTGTGAAACTGTACGGATGTTGCATTGAGGGAGATAAACGGCTCCTTGTTTATGAGTTTCTGGAGAATAGAAGTCTTGATCAGGCATTATTTGGTATGTGAATGCATCTTTGCTCTGTGTATAAACACACATGATCTGTGTATATGTGCCAGGTATCTTATGTAGATTTAGTTTATATGCTTACATTTGGGCAGGAAAGAGAAGTTTGAATCTCAATTGGTCAACACGCCATGATATATGCTTGGATGTTGCAAGAGGTTTAGCATATCTACACGAGGAGTCACGGCTTCGAATTGTACACAGAGATGTGAAGGCCAGTAATATCCTGCTTGACTCTGAGCTCATCCCCAAAATATCAGACTTTGGCTTGGCCAAGCTTTATGACGATAAAAAGACCCACATAAGCACGCATGTTGCAGGGACTATGTATGATTCTGAAAGCTTTAGCTAGTCACATTACTCATCTTTCTGAACTGTATGATCCTTTATTCGTTGTAGTACTAAATTGGATCATTTTTTTCATTGTAGTGGGTATCTTGCCCCCGAGTATGCCATGCGTGGACACCTTACAGAGAAGGCTGATGTGTTTGCCTTTGGCGTTGTTGCTCTGGAGGTTGTTAGCGGAAGGTCAAATTCTGACTCAAGCTTGGAAGAAGAAAAGATGTATCTGCTTGAATGGGTATGAACAACTTCACCTGCTCCATATGCACAATTATTATCTTTCTTTAATGAGATGAATTTCACTCCTTTGAAAAGTTCCAGTATTATTTATCTGTCTCTCAGTATGGGTTTGGGGTTCATGACAGTCATGACCATCCACAAATCTATAATATTTTGCTTCTGCCAAAAATTGAAGATTAGATTATATCAAGAAGATTGAGGTCCCATTGAAGCAGTATAATTTTTAACTGCTTGTATGGAGCATCTGAACATGAGTCCCTTAATAGGAAATGAAATGAGTCTACTCAGCCAAAACTCCCCTATTAAGACACTTCTTGTGTGACCACTAGGTAATGGCATCTTTCAAATTCATTTTCATAACTCAAGATAAGATGCAAGTTATATTTTGCTTTCCCTTTTTATATTTATTTTTTGTATTCGATGATACAGATTTTCAAAGTTTACACCAACTTTCTTTGATAGAATATGGAAGTGTCAAAATGGGGTCATCAATTATGCATACGTCATTGTACATATTACGGAGATATGGATTGAGTTTTTAGAATCACAAAATGAGCCTGTGCAAGAGTTACAGAAAACAATTGGATTTAAGTAGATCTTCTGCAAAACATAATTGGTTTCATCAAGACAACTAGAATTCCTACTACCACCACCTTTATGATATATTCTGAATCCAGATAACATATCTTTCTCAGGCTTGGCACCTACATGAAAACAACTGTGAAGTTGATCTTGTGGACTCTACATTATTAGAATACAATGAAGAAGAAGTAAAACGCTTGATAGGAATATCCCTTTTGTGCACTCAAGCATCCCCGGCATTACGGCCTACAATGTCACGTGTGGTGGCAATGCTTTCAGGAGATACTGAGGTGAGCTCTGTAACTTCAAGGCCTGGATATTTGGCCGACTGGAAATTTGATGACATTACCAGCTCAATGAGTGACGTTGCAACTAAAGGAAATGATGCAACCTATTTCAACTCATCAGCAAGTACAAGTATGGTGGGTGATGCAGAGAATTCACCTGTAAAAGTTACTAAACCCATGCTCCATGACACTATTAACTAGGGTAGGTGAAACCGGTCTTTATTAATATTCTTGTTCCTTTTATGCCTCTGGGTGAATTTACACCGCTGTGTATTCTTCAATTCCCTGGCATAATATGTAATTATGTGTATGTAAATCTACTTTATTGTAAAACAATTTTTCATTCTCACTTTTTCTTCGAGGTTTGGCACCTTTCTTACATGTTAGGACAGAGGTATGGTATTATTTAAGAACAATAATAAAACATAGAGATTTACTTTTAAGTTTTTCACTTGAGGAATTTACTTTATTACAAGTTAATTTTAAAGTTGTTTCTATCATCTTCAAGTGCTTGCAAAAATATATGGCAAACTAGAGCATTATTTGCTGAAAACTACTTAAGTAGGACTTGAGCTCCCATCTGATTTATTTCTTGAAGTGAAATATTGCAAGTGCTCTGATTCTTCACACCAGGTTTTTCTTGTAAACTTTCACACTGGGGTTGAAAGTCCAGGTTTTCTGAAATGGAATGGGGTTCTATTTAATGTCTCAAGGGTTCTTGTGGTTTGTATGGAGGAATTCTGAAAGAAATGGAATGAACCGAGCAGTTCAATTCATAAATGGAAGGAGGGAATGAGTGGAATGGAATGGGGTTCTATTCTATATCTGCAGTGGGTGGAACGATTAACTGTTGTGAAATTCGTTTTCATCCCTCAAATGCAGTTTCACGTAAAAGGGAGAGGAAAAAATGACCAAGTTATGTATAAGGTAAATGCCAAAGCCCACCTGGGTAGAAGTTGAATACTCATATAGGTTTGGTTGTATGGTTGAGAGCCTTGGGACTTGGGAGTGGAAAGTAACATGATAGTGAGATGACTTGGAATTAAGTTTTAGCGACTTTGAAAGAGATCTAGGCATTCAAATTGCTTACAAGGAGTGTTTTGGTCATTTTACTTATTAATCTAATCACTTTTAGAAATATAATGATTAAAATATCCCATGTTTTATACTAAATGAAGACTCTCCAAAACTTGATCATAGGAATGCTAGAGGCTGCAATAGAAACTGCAAGCCCAAAGTACTTATAAACTATCCCAAAAGAAAAAAAAAAAAATCCTCAAAATCCAAGAGTAGTTCTTAACTACTCAAAAACTAATGCAAAACCGAAGATTATGATTATCTAGGTTAGAAAATCAAGTTTGAAGTGTTTGGTAGTGTGTATTACCTGCAAAACTAATCATTTGTGCGGCTTTGCCCATATCCTAGCTTCTGCTCATTGTGTGACCGTTACCTAATGGTATGTTATTTTAAGGAACCCTTTTAGTTCTCTCATGTTATCGTTTGGCAATTTATAGATGCACAATCTTCACCAAATTTCATTGTGGTTCACATTCCTCTAAACTTTGGATACTTATTCCGAATCTCTTTAAAAGCACACATTTGCTTGAAAGTGTTTACTCATATGAGATGTAGTTATGATACTAAATTAGTCTGATTTGGATACACAAAATAATCTCATCTCATTTTATCATTACAATTTTTCCAATCTCCTACACAAAATATAATAAACAATTCAACTTTTTCAAATCTCAAAATAAAAATTATATTAAAAAATTATATTCTAACAATATTTTATTCAACTTTCAACAAAATATCTCATTTCATTTCATTTGAACTGCATAACCAAACGAGGCTAGTTGTTTCAGAGTCAATGGCACCATATGTTGGCCTCTTTGTTTGTTGTGCCACTTTTATACCATTTAATCTGTGTGTGCATACAAAATGTGCCTTTAATGAATGTCTTGGGTGATTCAAGCTAGATTTACCAATTAATGGCAAGTAATACAACATGTTAGTATAGTTTCTGATACCAATAATCACCCCCTTCGTTGATTAAGCTAGTATGCATGATAGAAGAGAACTATACCAGGAGTACCCCCAGTTTAGAATGATTCTGGTGCTTAAATTTAGAGACCCTGAATGGAGCAAACTTTGTGAACAAAGGCAATGAAAAGGGGGTTCAAGAAGATTTTGACCTTGTTTATAGGGCTAGTTATAGTGGAGGATTCTTCACTGGTTAAGGTGTCCTCATGCACATTGGTGCCTATGCAGATAGCATTAAACGTTTCTTTCATTCTCCCCCCGTTTGGAGGTATTTGCGTGGGAAATATAGCAGCTCAATTTGTCTCATTAACTACTTGTACTCCACACAACCTTAATCTTAAATGTTCTCTTATCATTTGGCCTTAGAGCATTCCCATTTGGTTCCTTATAATATTCTCTAAAATTTAGCTAGAAATCACACTTCTTATAATTTTCTCATAAATTTTACTTATCTTTCGCCTTTCCTCCTCATCGCTCGGGTGTGGGCTACTTTCACCTTTCGATTCCTCTTCATTATGCTCCTCGCCATGCAGTGTCACATCTTCGCTAGGTCTTGCCTCTCTACACCTCAAAGCTTCGTTTTCTCTTTGTAGGGTTTCCATTTCTGATGTCACTCTCTTAAGCCTTTCTTCCATTTCCACAAATCTTCTCTCTATCCTCTCGCTTATCTGCTCACCCATTGTGGGGGTCTTTTGGTCACGGGTCACCTCTGAGCACGTCGCACAGGCATGCAAAAGGCACGTTGCAATAACCCAACTAGAAAAGTTGAAGATCCCAGAGACGGCGTTAACTGTTGACAATGTGCTTCGCACACCAGCGATTGCATCCTTGCCTCTCTAGGGCCCTATTGTAAACTAAAATTAGAAAACAAGATGTGCTTGGAGCCTCTGGCCAGGAATTGCCTACGATGCCTTAGTTAATCGCCTCTAAAGATATTTTCTTACATCACCAAAGGGAGACAGTATAGACGTACTTTTGAGTCTTCTCTCGTTTTCCTTATTTGCATCTCCCTCTGAGGTGGGAGGCTCACCTACCGCTCTTGACAGTTGTAACTCCTTGAGGGAGTATGACGCTGCATTTAATGCGATAACTCCTCTGGACTTTTCGACTAACCCATCTTGACATGGACATGTCTCTCAAATGGGATGTAACACCCCACTCCCTAATATAGACATTTTAGAATTTTCGGGGAGCCAGTGTGCTACTACTGAACTTGAATTTAAAAATTTTTCTTTTTAACAACGTGCCAGATGTGAAAGATTTCATAAATAAATTGAAATTTAATAAATACTTAAAATCTAAAATAGAGTCTGCGGAAACACTTATTTTAAAAAATAAGAAAGTCTCATGTGCTTATCAAAATATTTTTTTTAACCCTTAAACCATAAAACTAATCATAGCATAATTTGTCTAGGCCCCTGTCTCGCCTCCCTTGATCAAGTCATGTCCTGCAGTCTCATCCTCATAAATGTCTCACCTAGGGTGGTTTAAAAATATAAAAATATACAAAAATGAGTTGAATACTCAATAAACAATACATCATACAGTAAACATAATAAACATAAGTTTCTTGAAGAACGTGCATACTCATAAATACATACCTAAATAACATGAACATAAGCTTATCTTTCACTTGTCATAGGTCGTTACCCATGGTTGACCCCCATGAGTTAGGGTTAGCAAATCTAAGTAGATTTCGATTCCGTCCGTGACCACGGGTTGTGGAATCCATACATAAGGAAGACATACTAGGTGCACTACCAGTATGTACGACTTGGCAATGCAATATGCCCATAACATAGGTACCGTCTTCATATAATAAAATAAGTCGTTACGTATCTTATCATTCATACTTCATCATAATCATACTTGCATACTTGTCATATCATAGATTTCAAAAGAAATCGCATACATACTTGTCATATCATATCATATCATAGATTTCAAATGAAATCGCATTTTTTCATAAATGTCGTGATACATGTTTCCTCACTTAAAATCATGATTTTTCATAAATGCTTCAATGCATAAATCTTCACATAAAATCATGCATGGCATTTCATAAATTATTTTAATGCATAACTCTCACATATGACGTTTCATAAATCTTTTGATGCATAACTCATTTTATAAAATCATGAATTTTCATAAATACCTTAATGCATAATTCTTCACATAAAATCATGGATTTTCATAATTTTATCATATCCTGGGTACGTAAAAAAGGGTTTCCAATGGAGGGTGTACATGCATAATATTTTTATAAAAGACAAACAATTTATTGTACATAAGTCTAAGGATATGATCATGCTACACCTTGCAATGCTAATCCACTATTTTCAACACGTAATCGGTTGCCTATAAAATAAGCAAGTAATTTGCATAAATTTCTAATTTAAAAATGTGATTTTATTTAAAATCTAAACTACTAAAATATCATATATTTTCTAAACCTAAATCTTCCAAACTACTAAATTATTCTCAGCTGTTAATCTTTATAAAGTAGGGGCATTTTTGTAATTTAACTAACCCACCTAAAATTTATTTTACGAGTTGCATGCATTCGGGATGGATTTACATGTGAGGCAATGAGCAAGGGCTTACTGTGATCAACAACTAGCGCCGACTCGTGGCTGGGCACGGTGGCAACTCCGGCGAGTGGGCCACTATGCAACTAAGAGAGAGAGAGATGAAGAGTGAGAGAGACGAGATGAACGAGAGGGGGAAGACACGGCTTGAGGGGGAGGAGGCAGGTTACTGAGAGAGAGGGCGGTGGTATTTTCACCTTGCGTTCCAGGGAGGTGCTGCCAAGCTTGGTGATGTTGACTGTTATGGTGGTGGAAGGTGGTTCACGGTTGGGCAGCTTAAGAAGGGAAGAGCTGTGCTCTGTTTACTAATGCAAGAACAGAGGTCCTTTGGTGAGGTTGAGTGTATTGTTTTCCTATGTGGGTTCACAGTTGGCTGTGCGGCGAGGCTGCTTTATGGTGGTTCTCAGTTTGGTTGCTAGTGATGCAATCGGTACTTGGCAACTTACTGAGGTGCAGGGGTAGTGCCTACACTGGGTTCTCGATTGGACGTGCGGCTTTCACAGTGCACTGATCGTGCATGGATGTTGCTTGTCGTGAGAGAGGAATGGGTCACTACAAGAAATTCTAGTTTTCCCCACGATTGATTTTTGTGGCAAAAAGCAGTCATTTTGTGGCAAAAGCTCTATTCCCACAAAATTTCATCGTGGAAAAGTCGTGGGATAAAATTCGCAGGAAAAAGTACTATATCCCACGAAAGGCAAATAAAGCCCTTTTTCCATGACTTTTCTCGAGACAAATTCTTAGTGGCTTGTCGCAATTAAGACTTCAACATATTCGATGATCGTGGAAAATGTTCAATTCCCACGAGTTTTTGTCGTGGGTATTAGTATTTCCCACGAGTATTTCCACTACTCTCTTCGTGGAAATAGTTCCTTTTGGTATTTCCGATAAAATAATTTCGTGGGAAATATATATTTGCCACAAAATATTCCGTCGGAAATTCTTATTTAGGAAGAAAGGTTATCGTGGGAAATAATTACTTCTAGCCAAAAAAAAAAATATTTGCCACGAGTTGTATTTGTGGCAAATGCTAAGAGATTTTAGAAAACAAAAATTGTAAAATAAAAAAATGAGATATAACCAAAAATAATCATAACAAATAGTCTAATATAGGCTAAAATAAATATATCCAAACTTATAGTTACAATTCATGGCTCCACAAAACCACACAACTTTAGCCCAACCACACAACCACAAAACTTTATAAGTTACAATTCATGGCTCCACAAAACCACAACCATACAATCCATTCAAGTTTTATAAGATCAACATACAATCCATTCAAAGTACTCATTTGTTTTTACAAGCTTCATCCATATCCAATACATTTAATATACACAAATTTGTCTATTAAACCAACATCATCATCATTCTTTACAAACTCACTACAACTTGATCTTTTTGTAAGCAACTTAAGGAGAAAGGAACTAAAACTATAGTTAATCAATCCACACTAAGCTAGTGAAAGAAGGGGAATAACCCCACAAATAATAAGAAGGCACCAAAATAAAACCACATCAGTCAACACTTAAAAATAAAAATTCAAAAACCTTAAAGGCTAACACATCAGTCAACACAAGCTTCCCAACACATCGGTCAATACAAGCTTTCCAACACAAAAGAATTAGGTTGACAGTAAAACTAGAAAGGAACTCTCAAGACAGCAGAGGATGTAGCTAGCCAGATTTGATACAAGATATTACAACAAATAAAGTTCCACAAAAAGGAATTTTAATTAGAGTTAATTTTAAAGACCTTCACAGCTTCTACCATCCTTTGTAGAGCAGAAAGAGTAGCAGCATCCCCTGTAATATGTAAACAATATTTTTTTATTCTCCAAGAAAGAGCAAAGTGTTATAAGATGGAATAATTCCATTCAATTAGAAAATTTTAGTTTTTTCATTAAGATGAAAAAGTATATACCGTCAATCTTTTCTCGGCATACAACAAGCTCTAATGCAAAGAAGGGATCCTTACATTGGGATGATTCCTCAAGAGCTGTATGGAACATTAATATAGAGGAAATCAGTTCCATAGAAATTGTTTATCCAATAAAAACATTTCGACTTCTTTCTCACTATGGTGAATTCTGGCTATAACAAGCAGAAGGGTTTGCTACCACAATTTCGTAAAGGGGCCACAACCCTGACCATCAAACAGAAATAAATTCATACGTACCAGTTCTACAGTTTGACCATTCACTTCGAAACGTATCTGGAATACATCAAAGGAACAGAGGACAACAACTCTAAGTCATACCATAAGCACTTGATTGTCAATAAAAGATCAAGTTGATTGCCAATATTGGGAATGAGTTTAGTCTACACGTGAGAGAGAGTACTGTTAAGACAAATATAAACTATTTAATCTATATCTTTTTACTAACTTAAAATTTTTATTAACTTAAAGGACGTATACTACTACTTTCTATATCTTAAATCTATATCTTTCTATACCTACTACTTTCTAATACCAAAAGGACGTATACTATTTTCATTACATTACAAAATGATACAGATCTAACCATTTCACAAGCTGTCCTGCACAGTTATACTATGACAAATTTTCTTGTTACCAGGTAAATTGGTTTGCACATAAATGCATGCACCTGAAGCCATGGATCATCATAAGGAAACGACTTAAGTTCCAGATGTTAATTACCACTCATATCATATCACATATGAAATCAAGATTAAAATTTGCTCGTTACAATCAATAGTTAAAAAGAGATTTAGAATCTAGGCCATAAACTTATCAAGTAGTTGTTAATAACTCCATACCCAAGTCACCAAATCCCAACTCTAGAAAAATCCAAACACCCAGAATAGGAGCAAATTGAAAATGAATGTACTAGTAAATACCTGACAAAATGGGTGGTGGAGGTCGTGACACGTATGAGAGGGAGAGAGAGGTATACACAAATCTGAGAGGAGAGGGGACTAGGGCTGGCCATGGGGGAGCAGGGGGTGCCGGTGGATGGCCGGTAGTCTTGAGGAGGTGGTGCGACAGCCGCTGGCGGCATATCTAGGCCGTGCGATTGCATAGAACACTTGTAGGGAGGGGGCTCGATTTGGTGAGGAGGAGAGGGAGGGAGGCGTGCGAGACGGCATATCGGAGGTGGGGGTGGTCCGGCGAGGTGGTGGTGGTGGTCTGCGACGGTGGGAGTCTGCGGCAGCGCTGGGCTAAAGAGGAGAGCAGATCGGGTGAAGGAGGGGCTGTTTCGAGATGGAGGAAGGAGGCTGGCGACGTGGGGGTTGGGGGAGGTTGGCGGCAAAGGGAGGCTAAAGCTGGTGACTGCGTGGCTGCACTGCTACGGCGCCGCTGTGGCTGAAGGAGAAGAGAGGAAACGAGAGAGGGGGCTGTCGGATGAAAGAGAGGGAGGGAGGAGAGAGAGAGAGAGAGAGAGAGAAAGAGAGGGAGGGAGGAGAGAGAGAGAGAGAGAGAGAGAGAGAAAGAGAGAGGGAAAAGAGAAAAGGGGTTTATAAGCCAAATTTTAAAGTTTTTTGGGCGAGTACTAATCGTCGTAACAAAAGACAATATCGCCGCTAAAACCAAATAACCCATAAGTTTATTTGAGGCAACAAAATATCGCCGCAAAAAGTCAAAAACTTCGTCGCAACAAGTTTATAACCCACGAACCTATGGAATTTCTGGCCAAACTATTTGCGGCAATAAAAATTCGCCTCAATAAATCATTTTTTGCCGCCAAAACATCTTTTCCCCACAAAATTTCACTTGCCAAAAAAATTTCGTGGGAATAGGCTTGTTTTATTTCCCATGAATAGTTTTCGTGCCATTCGGTACTTATTTTCCACGACCGTGCGTCTTGGAAAAAGAATTCATGGCAAAAGGCCATAATTCTTGTAGTGGGTCGTGGGTCTTGTTTCTGTGGTGTTGCTTGGGCTAGGGGGGAGGCGTGGAGGAGTTTCTGGTGGTTGCCTTGTGGGTGGTCTACTGGGTGGCTGAGGGGGAGGTGGCTACTTGAAGGTGGTGCGGAGGCAATGAGAAACTGAGAGTACAGGGAGAAACTGAGGTGGCAGCTCTAGCTTTAGGTGGAGGATGGCTTACGAGGAATGTGTGCGATACTAAGTAACGAACATATATATAGAAAAACCGATAAAACCCTAGAGAAGATAGACGTGCATGTGACTAATTAACGGAAAGAGACGTGCGTGCCTTGGAATTTATGGACTTTAGTTCTTACGGTTTAGGAGTCTTAATGGAGATAGGATTCTAAAATAATCCAATATGTTCCACAAAAATTTATTCGTACATAAAAATTTCCACCTTAAAAATATTATAACCACCTTAAAAATATTATAACATAGCAAGCCCTATAACAAAATCGGTATCCGCCAAAATAAAAATCTTAGGCCTATAGTTTATTTTTAAAAAAAATACTTGAGCACTCAATTGGGCTTCTAATATAATTGGCCCATTAACCTAATTTTAGGCCCAATGAAATTATCCATAATTTATCTTTAAAAAATATTGAATCGGGTAATTACAATCCACGTAGGAAAACAATACACTCAACCTCACCGAAGGATCTCTGTTCTTGCATCCATAAACAGAGCACGGCTCTTCCCTTCACAAGCTGCCCAACTGTGAACCACCTTCCACCACCATAGCAGTCAACATCGCCAAGCTTGGCAGCACCTCCCCGAAATGCAAGGTGGAAATACCACCGCCCTCTCTCTCGGTAACCTGCCTCCTCCCCCTCAAGCCGTGTCTTCCCCCTCTCGTTCATCTTGTCTCTCTCACCCTCCGTCTCTCTCACTCTTCGTCTCTCTCTCTCAGTTGCATAATGGCCCACTAGCCGAAGTTGCCACCGCGCCCTGCCACGAGCCGCCGCTAGTTGTTGATCACGGTAAGCCCCTACGCATTGCCTCACGTGTAAACCCATCCTGAATGCATGCAACTCGTAAAATAAATTTTAGGTGAGTTAGTTAAATTACGAAAATGCCCCTACTTTATAAAGATTAATAGTTGAGAATAATTTAGTAGTTTGGAAGATTTTAGATTTAGAAAATATATGATATTTTAGTAGTTTAGATTTTAAATAAAATCACATGTTTAAATTAGAAATTTATGCAAATTACTTGCTTATTTTATAGGCAACCGATTACATGCTGAAAATAGTAGATTAGCATTGCAAGGTAAGTAGCATGATCATACCCTTACACGTATGTACGATAAACTGTTTGTCTTTTATAAAAATATTATGCATGTACACCCTCCATTAGAAGCCCCTTTTTACGTACCCAAGATATGATAAAATTATGAAAATCCATGATTTTATGTGAAGAATTATGCATTAAGTTATTTATGAAAATTCATGATTTTATGAAATGAGTTATGCATCAAAAGATTTATGAAACGTCATATGTGAGAGTTATGCATTAAAATAATTTATGAAAAGCTATGCATGATTTTATGTGAAGATTTATGCATTGAAGTATTTATGAAAAATCATGATTTTAAGTGAGGAAACATGTATCACGACATTTATAAAAAAAATGCGATTTTATTTGAAATCTATGATATGATATGACCAGAATGTATGCGGTTTCTTCTGAAATATATGATATGACAAGTATGCAAGTATGCAAGTATGATTATGATAAAGTATAAATGATAAGATACGTAATGACCTATGTTATGATATGAAGACAGTACCTATGTTATGGGCATATTGCATTGCCAGGTCGTACATGCTGGTAGTACACCCAGTATGTCTTCCTTATGTATGGATTCCACAACCCCCAGTCACGGGCGGAATCGAAATTTACTTAGATTCACTAACCTCACGGAGGTCAACAATGGGTAATGGCCTATGACAAGTGAAAGATAAGCTCATGTTCATGCTCATGTTATTTAGGCATGTATTTATGAGTATGCACGTTTTTCACGAAATCTTATGTTTATTATGTTTACTGTATGATGTGTTACTTATTGAGTATTCAACTCATTTTTGTATATTTTTATTTTTTTAAACCAGCATAGGTGATGACATTTATGAGGATGAGACTGCAAGACAAGACTTGACTATGGGAGGCGAGGTAGACGCCTAAACAGATTATGCTATGATTAATTTTATGGTTTAAGGGTTAAAAAAATTATTCTAATAAGCACGTGAGACTTTCTTATTTTTTAAAATAAGTGCTTCTGCAAACTCTATTTTGAATTTTATGTATTTATTAAATTTCGATTTATTTATGAAATCTTTCGCATCTGGCACGTTGTTAAAAAGAAAAGTTTTTAAATTCAAGTTCAATAGTAACATACTAGCTCTCTGAAAATTGTAAAATATATTTATTGAGAAACGAGATATTACCTGGACGCTTTAGTGCAATAATGCGACACGCCTTCCGAGATTCTCGACGAGCCCTTCCCGACAAGAACGGTTCTCCAGCATGTCCGTTGACGCGCTTTTCATGATTGGGCTTCTCGCGAGTAAAATGGAGGGGCCATTGTTCTGTCCACAGGTTTGCCCCTGACCCTACAGGATGGGCCTATGGGCCGCTCCTGGCCTTCTTGCCTGTCACACATAGATCCCAGTTCAGTGGGCTTGGTAAGGTAAGATTTTGGCGTAACAACCTGGTTGTAGCAAATAAATAAATTTTAGAGTACTTACAAAAAATAAAAAATAAATAACTTTTGGAGGGCATAGGCGAATCTAAGGGTTTGTCCCTTGTAATATTATTGTTAGATAGAGGGTACCCACGGTCCCACGTGGGCAGACCCCTTCCTCGTACTTGGCTTTAACGTGTAACTGCTAATAACGCCACTTTGATTGGAGAGTAAAAGCTGACCTTTATGGCCAGCTGTGCAGAGTGGGCTATATAAATTCTCGCTGGATTGATTCTTAACAGTATTATAAATAGTGAAATTTTTCTTTTTGTTCTCTCTTAAAATAATGTTTAAATTGTGAATGTGTTGAATGTTATTCTAATTTATACTATATGATACACTTCGTCACTAAGAAGAGACACTTAAAATTTACTAAACTAGATAAACTTATGGAGCAATTTAAAAAGTTGTGCTTGAGATATTTCTATTGTATTTTTTAACAATTATAATGTTTTTTTTCCTATCACTTTTAGGGTAACAATATTTGTTTTTGTATCTTTTTATACCACATAAATTTTCTTACTTATGTATTAAACCAACTTGTTAATTGTATTCATGGACGAAAACGTACAGAGAAGTTGTTGGGAGTGATTGTAGTTATTAGACAAATTAATCTAACCAAACCATTACAGGCCTTATTTGTTGACCAATGTCCCTCAAGTTATTTGAGCGATCTTAAGGGCAGGTTTGGGAAGTGAGATCATGAATTCTTAATCTCATCTCAAAGTTTAAAATAATATATTTTAATATTATTATTGTTTGAAATTTTGAAAAAGTTGAATTGAAATTTAAAAAAGTTGAATTGTTTATTATATTTTGTATAAAAATTTGAAAAATGTGTAATGATGAGTTGAGTTGAGATGAGATGAAAATTTTATGTCTCATCTCACCCCGAACACGTGAAGCACCATTCCTTTTTTTTTTTTTTCTTGGTTATCTAGAATTATGTCACAATTATCCTATTTCTTTTTATCTTTCAAAAGGCTGCGTGACATTACAACATTCGTTTGATTTTGATTAAACTGAGGAAGTAACTTTAAGGGAGTATCATCATTTTACTAATTATGTATCCAAAATGCCAATAAAACAACGTGGGTAATTATTAGATACTTTTAGAATAATACGTGGTATTCTTATCTTCAAGTAAGATGTCATATCAATAATTATATCACATATTATACTAGAAAATCTATTATATTACATATTATGTCCGAGAATATCTTATAATTTCTTGCACAATAATATCACCAACCAAATTTCGAGAAACCGTAAAAAGAACGACGTCATCAATGATGAAGTGTGCTTTAAAAAGTCCACGCTCAATTTTACTCGTACTTTTCCTCCAACTTGCCCTTAAAAGAGTGGTATTTATTCTTTATAATTTGTTCATGTTTTTTTAATTTCTTTCAATAAACAGTGTTCAACTCAAAAATATTAGGGATGTTTAGGAATAATATGAGATAGAAAGATTTATAAATAATAATGAAAATTGTTTTTGAACAGTAGTAAAATAGTTTGAGTTTGTAATATTTTATGAAATTTTAAAAAATGAGATTAAGAAAGTTGAATATAAATATTATAAAATTAAAATATTATTAGAATATTATTTTTTATTATTATATTTATTTTAAGGTTTGAAAAAGTTTTAATTATTAATTTAAAAATATTTTTATTTTAGTGAGATCTGAGAAGGAAATGAAATAGAATTTGATGACAATCAAATTCCTTAATTTGCATCTCAACTAACAAAGGGTACTGTACCATAAGGATGGTAGGGTAGATAGCGTCTACCATGCTAGATAGCGTTTACAAGTTGACAACCATATAATAAAATACAGTGCGTAAAGATCCAGAAGTCTCCAAAAGTCAGAAATGGAAGCTTAGCGCTTGATTTGAATGACGAGCCGAAATTATACCCAAAAATTTATGATTATATAATGATTAGGTAAAAAAATTAAATTTTTAAAATTAAAAAATATTTATATTTATGATGTTTGAATGTTGAGTTGAGACAGATTATTTAGTAATTCAATCAATATGTGTAACTTTTGGCGATTTAGAAGATGGATGTATGAGCGTGCTGCTGCTGCTCGGGCCTCACCATGTCGACCCCCTAACCGAATGCGTACCGTACCGGTCTGCTTCCTCTGCCAGCGCCAGCCATTTAACCTCAAGTTGCCATATCCACGTGCAAGAGCCCACACAAATATACGTTATATATATTAAATAATTTTGGAAACAGAGTTCAACTTTCTGAACACCATTAGAATATTTCAAAGTTTACCAACTTGACAAAGGATGCGGGATTTGTATATTCAAGCTAATTATGTTTATTCAGAGAAAGTAATATTCAATCTGGTGGCTCCTCAAAGTAAGGAGAAGGCTTCAATTTTCTGGAGAGAATATATATCTTCTCTTGTTTTGCGCTCTCTGATCGTCATCTCTGCAATCTCATATCTTCTGGGTCTATTTTTGTTGGATCTTTATCGTAGAGAAAGCTGTCCAATTTCCAGAGAGTCATGGTGGGATCACCACCAGTTTTAGCTTTTGCTGCCATCTGTGCTGCTTGCATCTTTGGCATGGTTGAAGTAGCTCGAGCTCAAGACCAAAATGGTACCAATATTGCTGTTACAGATCCTGCTGAAGGTCTGTCTCTTTATCCTTCTATCTTTTCTTCCCTGAATGCTCTGAACTTGTTACCTTTCCTAACTCCACGAATATCCCCAGGGAAAAAAAATGACGAATAACTATTTTGAGATCAGTCTTTAGCTCGAACCTCTCACGAATTAGCTCTAGCTTTAACATGTAAAGAAAAGCTGTCGCCTCTTCTATGGCTCCTTTCTTTTTCTCTAAGAATCTGTGTATTTTACCCTACATACATCCAGAGAATAAAACAAGTTGATAAAACTAATTCAATACAGAAATCCTTAATTTGTGTCTTGAATTTGTGTCTCAATTTTTTTTTTTTTTTGGACTTAGTGATTAAGAAAATATTTTTTAATGATATTGTAAATTTTTTATTTTTTAAAAAAATATTTATAATAATTAAAAAATTACACGAAAAAAAAGATTAAAAAGAAAAATCAAAAAACTTTTTGCCTTTTCTTTTTCTGAGTCCCTTTCTCGATCTCTCTCGTCCATTTTCTCTGGATTATAAGAGATCTTTTTTTTTTTTTTTTTAAACTGATTATAAGAGATCTTATTTCATGATTTTCTTAATTATTATAGATATTAATCTCTTTGATTAACTCTATTAGTATTTAGGGTAAAATATTAAAAAAAACACTGTACGTCAGTTTTACATTATTATTAAGATGTCCTTGGGCTTGCATTTTTATCTAATTACTCCCGCGCTATAAGAAAAAGCGATTATTTGTGATCAAAATAACTACTTGCAAGGAAATTTGACTTATTTTGATTGGAAATACTTATTTTGGTCGTAAATAACTGATTATATATAAACGTTTTTCTTCACTTGATATAGGAAACAAATAAATTCCAGAAGACAACTCTATTAATCAATATTATAATTTTACAGTTTTTTCGCCCTCTTTTTGGTTTGTAATATAAAAAACGCTAAACTTACCATAAGTTTCACAACAAAATCTTAAAAACTTCCTACGATTGGTTGCACATTGTCAATATTGTAAATATCGATTTCACTTACTTTTTTATTTTAAGTTTAGATTGGTGATACATTCATTTAGAAAGTTTATATGGTAAAATGTAGAGACATTTAGATCTCTTAAGGTCCGGTTTGGTTATATAATATAAATGAAATGAAATGAAACATTTGGAATGATAGTAAAATTTTTGGATTAAGATGAGATGAAATAATTTATAAAAATAATGTATTTTTGAATAATGAGATAAGATGAGATAGTTATTAATTTTTGGAATTTGAAAAAGGTGTGGGTCTTATTGTTAATTAGAGAACCGAAAAGTTCACTATTTATGCATTGTTCACACAATGTTCAATATCGATTTTCACTGTTCATGCACTGTCAATTTTCATTGTTCACACACTGTTTACTATTAATATTCACTGTTAATTATTATTTATTTAAGTGTATATTTTTTAAATTTAGAGATAAAATATAGTATGTTTGGATAAAAAAAACTATTGGACGGTACATGAATGAGAGATAAATAGATACATGAATTGATCCCACCATACTTAGAGTTGTTCGAGTGAATATTTTGAGATAATTAAATGCACAATAAATGCTAGTTATAGGACTCATTTTTTATATCTATTTCTTTCTAATAAGAAAGAACCGCTATATCAGTTAACTCCATTTATCGTAAATTCACAGTTGAAAGTTTAATAAAATATTATTATAATATAATTTTTTAATATAATTTTTGTTTTGAGATTTGAAAATTTTGAATTGTTTATTATATTTTATTTAAAAATTTGAAAAAATTATAATGATGGGATGAGATGAGATGAATTAAAATTGTTTCATTATCCAAACAACCTATTTTTGAAAAACAGTCAATATAATGAAATAAAAAATCATTTAACAAACTTTAGGTAAACACGCGACAAATAATTAGTTTTTAATGATATAACATGTTATATAATAGAACATGAGTGGAATGCATGCATACTCCATGATTATGCTAATTTTTCATATCTTAAGTATGACACCAAATGAGAAAAACCTATAAATTTTTCTACTCTCCCACAATAAATCATAAGAAAATATGTAAATAAACTATTTCATTTTCACCGAGAGAATCATAATAAATACTTGTACTTAAAATTTTGTATTATTATTATTGATCTGGTTTTATAATAAGTGATGCAATTAGGCTTTCAAAATTAATAAATACTTATAAATTATTTTTGCAAAATTCGTTTATAATATTATTTTTGTGAATTAAATATTTTTTTATGAATTTATTTTAAAATTATTATCTGTCATTTGTTGCAGATAATGTTTGGATAGTGAGATGAAAATTCTTAGTTTTAAATGAAAGTTTAAAATATTATTTTTGTTTTGAAATTTGAAAAAGTTGAATTAAGATTAAAAAAATTAAATTTTTTATTATATTTTATTTAAAAATTTAAAAATATTTAAATAATAAAATAAAATGAAATGAAAATTTTGAGTATCCACTTACTTGCGAAACCAACCCGGCTTGGTTTGGATAGTGAAAGTGTTTGAGAATGTTTGTGAATAGTAGTAAAAAAGTAATAATAGAATATTGAATAGTAGTAAAAAATAGGTGAAAAGTAATGAATAGTAGGAAAAATAGGTGAAAAGTAATAATAAAGTAAAGAATAGTAGTGAGAATGTTTGAGAGTAGCTGAGGTACTCTTGGTACCCAAACTAGGCCTAAAGCTCCACACACCTATTTTTGTCAGATACCCACAAATCCCTCCGTCAAACTTCTCTCTGTCCGACTTCCAAGTGAAGAACTTAAAACAATTTTTATTTTTTATCACTCCCGCCACCACAGGCGGCTGATTGTATGGTCATCAGTGCAAGACTTTCTCACCAGGAGAATGTTAACCTTCAATGAGAGAAGTTTCCTCAGCATCGATGGAGGTTTCATCTATGTACCATATTCCTTAAGCCTCCTTTTTCCCCTCATCATCGAGGAGAGCTTGGAATGTCTCTGCTATAAAAAAGAGGTCACGCCTTTTTTTGAAGTAATGTCAAGTTGCTTACTGCCATACCTCTAATTTTTAGTCACAATCTAGTCCAGGATTTAGAGATAGTATGTTAGAGATCTAACTTGAAAACATTACTAATTCGAACAGAATCTCCAGTGTCAAAGTGGCCACGACACCAAATTTAAAGTGCTTAATGCATTTTATCTAGACAAATTGGATTATTGGAGTTTTTTTTTTTAATACCCCCACACACGCAGACACACACTACATTTGTGGAATAACTTTTAGGGTGAAGATTGTAATGGGCTGAGACCGTAAGAGAGATCGCAGGTTAAATATCTGCATTTGTTTTCCAAGCTCATGACATTGATTATTACTCGTGAATTTAATTGCAGCTAGAGCTCTGAATTCAATATTTCAACAATGGGGAATCTCAGCACGATCAGGTCAATGGAATATAAGTGGGGAACTCTGCAGCGGAGCTGCCATCGACACGACCAGCTTTGATGATGGAGCTTACAACCCATTTATCAAATGTGATTGTTCTTACAATAGTAGCTCTACTTGCCACATTACCCAACTGTATGTCTCTCTCCCTCTCACCTGCTCAATTTTTTTTTTTGATAAGTAAACAATTATATTGATATGAATATGCATAGCCCAAGTACACAAGATGGTATACAAAATGTCACACCTATTTAGAGAGAAGTAATAGAAACAAAAAAATCATGAATATCGAGGCCACGAAAATCTACAGCTTTAGCCCAAAGAAAATGAGTGCTAACAAAAAATAATCCAAGTTCTACTAGTGAGAGCTCCTTGTCTTCAAATGTCCGGTCATTTCGCTCCTTCCACAGGCACCACATGATACAAATCAGGATCATTTTCCACACCGCTGTGATTTGTGGGAGACCTCGTAGATTATCCAGTTGGCCATGAGCTCTGTCATTGTGGCTGACATAACCCAAGCTAAGTCCATTCTATTAACCACTTCATTTCATAACGTTCCAGCCACCTCACAATGCAACAGTAAATGACCCATAGTTTCACCATTTTTCCGACACATTCAACACCAATCTACTGAATCACCTTACGTCTTTGTAGATTATCCATCATCAAGATCTTACCTAACATTGTTGTCCATTCAAAAAATGCCGCTTTAGGAGGCACCTTGTTTCTCCATATTTTTCTCCATGGGAATTCCTTATTCCGTGGTTGTGTAAGAGACATATAGAAAGAGCGGACCGAGAATGTACCTTTACCAGTGGGAATCCACCACATCTTGTCTGCTCCTATTCTCGGCCTCATGGAGTATAGAAGAGCAAAGAACTTCTCAATGCTTCTAACTTCCCAATCCCGAGCGGCTCTAGTGAAATTCACGTTCCACAAGAGTAGGTCCCCAAATAACTCCATACAATTGGCCACTGATGCATCTTTCTCACCTGCGATCCTAAAGACTGCTGGAGATGAATCCTTTAAGGCTTGGTCTTCACACCATAGATTAGTCCAAAATCTTATTCGAGATCCATTGCCCAACACCATTCTAATATGTCGATTAAAGATCCCCCACCCCCTTTAATTTGTTTCCAAACTCCCATTCCATAAACCCCGTGAACCTCCCTAGTGCACCATCCCCCCACATGCCTCCATATTTGCAATTGATCACTAACTTCCATAGGGCTTCTGGTTCTGTATTATATCTACACAACCACTTCCCAAACAATGCTCGATTGAAGATCCTCAAATTTCTAATGCCCTGAAGAGATTGGAGAACAAACCATATCCCACTTGACTAGATGATACTTGAATTCTTCTCCTATCCCACCCCAAAGAAAGTCATGATACAACTTCTCAATACGGTTCACCACACTTCCTATAATTGGGAATATAGATAAAAAAATACGTTGGTAGATTAGAAAGAGTACTTTTGATAAGGGTGATCCTACTGCCTTTCGAGAGATATAATCTTTTCCAACGTGGCAACCTGCGTTCAATCTTCTCCACCACTATATCCCAAATTGATATAGATCTTGCAACTGCCCCTAAAGGAAGACGAAGGTAGTTCATGCGAAGTGAGGAAACCTTACATCCAAGGATGCTAGCTAGTTGCCTGATGTTACGAACATTGCCCACTGACACCAATTCTGATTTATCAAATTTCACTGTCAAGCCAGATACTGCTTCAAAACAAAGTAATAATGCCCTCAATGTTCAAACTTGGCTTTGTTCTACCTCACGAAAAATAAGTGTATCATCTTCAAACAATAAATGAGATAGATTAATAGTACCCTTATTAGGATCACCCATCGAGAATCCCTCAATAAAGCCACAGTTCACCAAGGCTAGAATCATTTTACTAAGTGCCTCCATGACAAGAACAAATAGGAGTGGGGACAAAGGATCTCCTTGTCTTAGGCCTCGAGAGCTATTAAAGTAACCATTTGGGCAAGCATTCACCAATCTGAAATCCTCATCGTAGAAATACACCATCTAATCCAAGACCACCATTTCTCCCCAAAACTGCACCTCCCAAGCACATATAGTAAGAACTCCCAGTTTACATGATCATACGCCTTCTCCATATCTAACTTGCATATGATTCCCCTCTAGCCAGATTTTAGCCTACTGTCTAGGTATTCATTAGCAATGAGGACTAAATGTAGAATTTGCCTATCTTTAACAAAAGCATTTTGGGATTTTGGAATGATCCTCTCCAAAACCTCTCCTAGACGATTGGCAAGTACTTAGAAATAATCTTATATATCCCATTCAACAGGCTGATAGGTCGGAAACCCTTCACCTCAGACTCCCCAATCTTCTTAGGAATGTAAGCTATAAATGTGGCATTACGGCTCTTCTCAAATTTCCCGACTAAAAAGAATTCTTGGAACACTTTTATTAAATCCGTCCTCACCACATCCCAACAAGTTTGAAAAATCCCATGGAAAAGCCGTTGGGGCCAGGTGCTTCATCTTTGACCATTCTTCTTATCATGATGTGGACTTCTAACTTCTCAAACGGCCGCTCCAGCCACAAAACCTATTGTGGATCTATGGACTCAAAGGCTAGTCCATCGAGTGTTGGCCGCCATCCCACCTGTTTAGAAAATAAGTGTTCATAAAATCCCACAACATGCTTCCTAATCACTGGGCCTCTGTACATTCCACTCCTTCTATTTTTCAGCATCTCAATAGTATTAGTTCTCCTATGGGAGTTGGCCACTCTATGAAAGAACTTTATGCTGCAGTCTCCTTCTTTCAACCATAAAACTCTTGATTTTTGACACCAAGAGATCTCCTCCATAACACCACCCTTTCTAATTCTGCATTTAACTCAGCCTTCCTAGATGCTTCCTCCATAGATAGAACCTGCCCCTCCCGTGTCCTTTCTACCTCCTGAAGCTCCTCTAGCATAGCCTTTTTACGAACTCCTACATCACCAAAAGTTTGAATCTTCCATAGCTTTAAATTATTTTTTAGAGCTATCAGTTTACCTGAAAAAATGAAGTTAGGAGTGCCATTAAACATATAAGAATCCCAGCATTGCCTAACCCTCTCCACAAAACCTTCAATTTTCAGCAATATATTTTCAAACTTAAAATACTGACGCCAACCTTGAATCCCTCCACAATCTAGTAATAATGGAAAATGATCCGAACATAGACAAGACAACCTCTTTTGACAAAGCTTTGGATAATGAGTTTCCCACTCCGATGATACTAAAAACATGTCCAATTTAGGCTACGTATGATTATTGGACCACGTATAAGTACCACCCATGAGAGGAATATCCATCAAGAAAATTTTTTTCTCATCAGCCATTATTTACTACCCCACACTCCATACCATATACTAAACCATAACATATAGGGTGTAGGGTGTTTTTTATATGGTATGGAGTGTTGGGTAGTAAATAGTGGCTGATGCATAGAATTGCTCATCTATCAAACCCAGGTCGAATATACATTTCAAAAATTTTGACATCACTAGTAGTATTCTGTTGTCACGGGAACGTTCGCTAGGAAATCTTGTAACGTTAAAACCACCACCTATGGCTCGACAAATTCCACTAGCCATGAAGTCCAACAAGTTCTTCCCATAACATTCTTCTACCGTTGTCTATATTTGGCCTGTAAATACTAGCAAAAGCCCATAAATAATGATCATCAACATTCCTAAAAGAACATGCCACAGTACACTTCCCAATAAATTCTTCCATTTTTTCCATCACTCTTCTATCCCACATCACCAAAACACCTCCTGAAACCCCGTCAGAAGTAAGATAAACCCAATCCACGTAAGTATAGCTCCATAAGCTCCTAACAATTCTCCTGGAAATAAATTTCAGCTTAGTTTCCTGTAAACACACTATCTCCGCCTTCCATTCATGAAGTATGTTTTTCACATGAATACATTTATTTGCCTTCATTGAGCCCTTGGACATTCGAAACAATTTTAGGCTTCATAAAATTGGAACTGACCCCCACCCTAGCTCTTTCTCTACTTGAACTTGAACTGCCCTCATAGCTCATAGTTTAGGGACCATGTTAGCCTCTTTAACTCCCTTTGTTTTTTAGAGTCTGACTTTTTCGACAGGCCATGTCCAACTTCAATGGTTGTTAATAAAGCCATGAATTGTTCCTCCCTCACATTCGATTCCAACATAGTATTGGATCTCCTTTACTTTATGCAACACCTAAGTAGATACATTATCTTGGTCTGGCAGTAGGTATTTTAGTGATATGCCCCCCCCCCCCCAAAGTCCATCTCATGTCTGAAATTCCATTGAGTCTTCATCGGCATGGCAAGATCTTTCATAGGGCAGATAAATCTTCCATCCCCCTCATAGTGGCCATTTGCAACAACTAGCAGCCGAGAAGACCCCACATCTTCCCCCCATCACTTTTTGCCTATGAAAATAGCACTCTGGCTACTTCCAAAGGTTGAAAAACAGTCGCCAACACTGTTACCGGCAGGAACTGGAGAGGAGGCTTAACCCCTTTGTCTGTTAGCAATGTCTGTCCAAGAATGGGCTGAGTATCGACACCACTTGATGGATCACCGATGACACATTCTCAGTCGAGATCGAGGTTTGCCCTGACATCTCCCCTGCTACTTCCTACCAGTGGATGGGCCAACATCTCCTCCCACCCTCACCTGCTCAATTTCCATACCAGTTTGTCACAAAAGATGGAAAACCTGAAGTGCTTCATGTTCATGCTTAGATAATTGTATCACATCGTTCGGTTTTATCTCTAAGTGGCATTACAATTTATATAGTCGTAGATTAACTCTAATATAAGAAGCACACATTTAATGTGTAGATTGCAATATCAAAGTGGGCAGGGCAAGGTGATAAACATACCTTACTTCGTGACTGAAAAAAGAGTAAGAAAGTCATTTTGTTGGACGTTGAAATAGATGGGCCAATGGCCTTTTGTATTGGAACTTATCCCCTCTCATGAGAGAAAGTTCCAGGGATTGAGTCCCCATACTCCCAACTCTCTTTATAAGAAGAAAAAAAAAGTTAAATAGATTGTGTCTTAGGCTTACCTTTTTTCGGACCAATATCTATGAATGTAGGGGTGTCCATCAATTCTTGTTTCTGCCCAAATCCAAGCATTACAATATGATGCATGTTCATAAGCCACGAAACATTAGGAAACCAAACCCCAAGTACGTAGCCATGGGAGGCATAACATAAAACATTAAGAGTCATGCATCTTAGTAACTGGATCTATGCCATCATGAGAAAATTGTGGATGTGTATGATGGGCGTGGACATGCATGTAGGTCATCACTTTGAAATATGTTTGAATGTGTTGGTAGCGTATTTGGTAGCAAAAAAAGTCATGTTAGTAGTAACTATATATAGAAAGTCTTTACTCTTAGCGTGTGTTAGTTCTATCATTGCATGTGGTTTACTCCCAACCAAAGAGATCTTATTTAATTGAGGTTATTTTCATTCACAAGTTAGCCATCTGTCAGTTTGGCTAGTGGAATGAATTTTGTCCTTCCAATTAAAGCGGAATTGTAGGTCATAATAAGAGTATTGGAATCTGAATTCCGGTTTGACCCATTTAGGTCAGAATATGTATGTGTAGATAACAATATTATTATAGTATTTCTATATATAAGTTTTGCAAAGGGAAAACTAAGCCCCTATTATTGACTAGTCCTTTTGGAATATAGGTCATGTGGCATGAGACTTCCATTGGGGTGCTTTAAATGGCATCAAAGCCTATCCCAACTAGAAATGTGAGACTTGAGTTGTGTCACCATGACAGATTGGCCCAACGAGGATGTCGGGAATATAAGAAGGGGAGATTGTGATACCCAATTTCAATAAGTGATAAGGTTAGTTAGTGTATGGGATTCCACATTACTTAGGAAGGAGAAGTTCTTGTTCTTTAATGTTCCAATGGAGTTTCAATTGTATCATTAACTAGTCCTTTTGGAGTATAGGTCATGCGACTTGGGCCTTCTATTAGGGCGTTACATGAAACCCTACCTGGTTTAAGGTTTTGCCTGATCCCCACTATTCCTAAGTTCCCTCTCTTGTTGAAGTCGACTCTCTCATGCCATTTCATCTCATAGAACTTCCATTTAAAAGTCCCAAAGCTCAGTCCCACAATCTCAGCAATCACTGTATCAACTTTTGGGATCTTCCTAGGCATATGTTATAAACGTAGTGCCCAACGTGGATTTCTTCATTAATGGATAGAGAAAGCCTGATACCCCTGAGATGTAAGAGATTGCCTCTTGAAGAGAGGGGATGATCCTTTCTTCAAGATCTGAACTTGAACCTGATCATATTGAGACCGTAGCCCTCCTAGAACTTATGAATACATGTCTTTTATGAACTTCTGAAAATCTGCAGCATCCTGTGCACACTTGGCCTTGTATGTTTCATAATGGTTTAATTCCTACCAGAGATTACGAAGTTTATGGAAGAAAGTTTCTACCAATCAATCACCCTGGGAAGTCGCCTAAATTTGATGCCTCGAGACATAAACTCGTGACTTAACACCAATAATCAAATCCTACAGCAATAGCGAACATGCTGATGATTATTTTATTTTTAAACTCTGAAGGACTCTCTTTTAAAGGTTGAAGGGTGAAAACAAGAATTGATAAACGATAGGTCATTTAAAAAAGCCAATCTATTGCACATAATTGAATCTTGTTTCTGCATAAGTGGATCACTGCCCTCGAAAAAATATGAAAGAATTATAAATCATTCTGAAAATACCGTTCTTCCATTATTGGGACTGATGGAGCCGAACAAATGCAAAAAATTTATGAAGAGAAGAGTTACTTTGCTAAATCAAGATCCCCTAAGGATTTTAGGGTCTAAAATTGGAGAGATAGACATATGAAGTGGGTTCTACAATATTTATTAAGTATTTAATAAAGAAATTCACCCTGATTGTTATAAATGTTGTCGAGCCCCCTTTATATGTTTATCTTTCTCTGTCTCACTTCTGTGTTGATCTATCTTTCACTTTAGGTTAAAAATTTAGAGGACCTTTTCTACTCTGCTACTGAAATGTTGTCGTAAAGAGCACCACCACCACTGAATGTCTTTAGATTACCGAGAAAACACTGAGAGGCTTCAGCCTTCAGTAGTGCCATTAGAAACCCGAAATGAAGAGAAGAAATCAAACACAGAAGCAAGATAAAAATAAATTCGATTCTCCTTTGTGAACCCAGTGATGTGAATGAAAGCTCAATATGATACCTCGTTAGGATCGAAGATGCTTTGATAACACATTGAACGATTAAGAATGCTATGAGGAATGGAACCCCAAAGCATGTAATTTCTGATTTTATTGCCTCTGTTATTTATATAATTGTAGCAGATTCAGAACTTAAATGAGAAAATCTTGTACTACGAGAGAATAAACACGAACATGGAAAAGCATAATTATTTGGGTAAATCAGAAAATATTCTAGTGTAGGATCAATGTACCAGTATTTATCACCAACTGCTAACAATTTGTAATCACCTGACAAGTCGTCTTAGGTAGCTATTTGATTACGTCCAAAGAATAACGCGGTAGTTGTAGCATAAATTTGGAGTGTCGATTCCACATAGAGACAAATTAAAAGAATAGTAGAAGAAACAAAAAAACTAAAGAAAATATCAAATGATTAATGGAGAACAAAGATTAATTTTAAATGTAAATTAAAGTGAAACAATGTGACTAACGGAAAGTACTCAAATTTGACAAACAGTAAAGTGTCGGGAATCCCTTGCACAAATCTAATATTTTAATTATTCTTAATTCATTAAATAACTCAATTGGAAACTTAATTCTCAAAATTCTCAATCGGAAGGTATAGATTTATAAACCAAGATTAAACCAAATGTAACCCTATGAAAAATCAGTCACTACTTTAAAAATACATAAATTATTATCATTATTGAGAAAATTCAACGACGACAATATACTCAGGAAGCAATATTGCAACAAAGAATTAAATCAATATAGATAAATAATTGATCCAAATATAATCAAAGAGCTAATCCATTCAATAGAAAAAGCATGACTGAATCCATAAACAGAATAAATTCTATCATTATTCGGAGAAGAAAACATCAACAATGAATTAAGAATGATAAAACAAAAGAGTTTTAGTAATTGAAAATCAAATACATAAATAAAAAATAAATTAAAAATGCCATCTAATGTGCAAGTTCATCCCTAATCCTACTTGAGAATTTAGTTACCCATAAGTATAATGGACAACAAAAATCTCAAGAGAAAAATAAAGCAAAGGGCGGCGATGGCAATTAATTTCTTCTCTTCCTCTTTTAGTCTCCACCTCCCCAATTTCGTGCTAATGATATATTTATATAAAGTAGGAAAGAAACCCTAATGTCTTCATGATTCCCGCATAAAAAAATCGCCAAAATGTTATAAGTTATCTTGGCAGCCACGTATACGCTTCAAGAGTTTGAATTTGGAAATCCTTATTAGAGACAAATTTGTAGCCCTTTAAGATAGATTTCCAACGCATCTGGAATCGCATCAATCCGATATGTGAGTGGAAAGTTATAATCAAAATACTAAAGTATATCCAGACAGTCTTCTAGAATGTTTTGGACTCTGACTTTTTCTCTTGATCCGAATTACGCTCAAACCCCATCATTATCCTTATTTGAAGAGTCCTACACTCATTGAAAGTTCTTAGGTTGTTCCAACGTCTTGCCTACTTGAAAGTCCTTTGAATTTGATTGGGCTTTGATTTACTCTTTTATAGACCCTGAAATTAAACATAAAAATCTACTTTAGAGTA
This sequence comes from Pterocarya stenoptera, assembly GCA_003123785.1. Classification (NCBI taxonomy): domain Eukaryota; kingdom Viridiplantae; phylum Streptophyta; class Magnoliopsida; order Fagales; family Juglandaceae; genus Pterocarya; species Pterocarya stenoptera. Next base: position 82,723 of record QEOT01002680.1, read on the forward strand.
TCTCAAAGTAAATAGAAATTCAATTCAAAAATACACATTAATTTCTATAATTTCTATTCATATTTTAGCATTCATCACTATTCCTCACATAGTGGTTTAAGCAACAAACCACCTTTATAAATGGAAGAAGGATAGGGAGTATTATTTTTTTCTTGCCCTGGAATTATTTCGAACCACCATCAAGACAAATATTCATCGTGTGCCACTGAAAGTGCATTTAATGACAACGCTTGCTAGAGTTGGTCCCCCAACCTCTATCTGCTAGTTATGGAGGTATTTTCTTTGTTGAGTTGCATGTATTCTGAAAAAGAGGTTCAAGTTCCATCAGAGATTTAAGAGGAGAAAGTTACCCGCTTAAGCTTTGTTGATTATATAATGGTTTTTAGAATTGAATCCAATTCCACCTCCCTTGATATCTCAACCAATTCTATGGGTTGTTGGGGTTGTTTCCTAACCCTGACTGGAGCAACCTCTTCCCTTGTGGAGTATCGAGGGAAGTCAAAAACCCAATCATTATACTAGGCTACACAGAGATCTCCTTACCATTCCGATAGTTAGAAGTTCCCCTTATCTTTTCTAGTTTGAAGGAATCTGATTGCAGTATTTTGGTTGAAAAGATATTGGCAAATGATCAAGGTGGTATGGTGATTGAAAGGCTGGAAACTTGAATGTTGTTGTAATGATCAAGCATGGACCTAGCCTGAAGCTGAATCAAGCATGTTGAGCATATAGAGGGAAGCTGATGGGATACATTTTTATGGTTTGATAACTGGCATCCAAATGGTCTAGATGCTGAAGTTCAGTAGGGGAGCGCCATAGAAGTCACTAGGTCAAATAATAACATTAAGGCTGAAATCCACCGATCAAAATAACATTTAGGCTGAAGATAGTTATGAGCAACAACTAGAATCAGCCTTCATTCCCTGAATAGGGGAATTAGTGGCAAACACTCCTGCTATGCTCCTCCCCAACAGGTGTAGACAAATAGGATAGTCTTGACAGAGGCTTCAAATGCGATTTCACGCTGAAGAGTGCCTATAATGCAAGCAGAATCCAAGGGCTAACTACAGAATGACATTATTTAGTTCAATGGCTTCATTCCCTGGCATGCCATGATCCTTTGGATTGTTTTCCATGGGATGCTGAACACTCTAGAAAGCTATAAATGTTGGATATATTCAACATAGCACCTGAAAGCTATGCAATGAAGCAGAGGAAAACGTGAATCACTTATTTTCTAACAGTTCATTCTTCGCATGAATTGGGTCATTCTTAATGATAAATGTGAGATGCCGCCTGTCAAAACGAATGGGTTGGAGACCATCATTGGTTGTCCACCCATTTCAGAGGAAAATCTCAACTCTTTTTTACTGTGAAACTACTGTTTACTACTTTTCTGTACACAACTTGGGAAGACAGGAATATGAGAATCAGTGTAGCTAAATCTCGAGTTTTTTGTTTTATAGAAATTCTTCAATGCATAGAGTGTGTTTTTCCCATCAATGCATTTTTATTCTTGTTTGTATGATTTCCTGAGGCTATTGTAGAATGCTATCAATATGGAGGTGGTCCTGTGCTTTGTAGAGCTCTGAAATGCAAATGTATTGTGTTGTTATCCTGAGGGATGGTTGCTGCATGAATGGTAACACTAGTAGGAAATCTGTTATTGTACACCGAACTTTGAATTTAACGCCATTGGTGGATGCATGTAGAAATTGAGATGCCTTTTTAGCTTAAACATAGAAATAAAATCCTTGCAAAGGTAATCGGATCAAGTCTCACCATTCTAATATGGCTTTTGTGGAGAACTTGAGTGATATTATTTACTTATCTTCTTGAGCAGCCATAAACCTGCCACATTACATTAAGCTTTTCAATTTTTGCTCTGAAAAAACCACACTGAATGTAAGAAATTTCAGTACAAGCTGAAGCACAATTCTTATAATAATCCACTTTTTGGCTCTAGACATTCTTTAAAAAGTTCAATGAAATTATGGGGACCAAAATATGGTTTATGTAATTGTACCAAACCTGAACTTCAAAATATCTTGAAGAAATTGAATATATCAATATTTCCTTTCATAATTGGTTGTTCTTTTGAATCTTCTTTGCAGGAAAGTATATGCCTTGGATGTTGTCGGCATAATCCCAGAACAACTATGGACCTTAACTTACCTTATCAATCTGTATGGTTTCTTCTCTCTATGATTATTCACTTTACATCAATAGTTACCTTCTTTATCATGTAAGCTAGGATCAAACTTAGACCTTGAAATTGTGATGCATATAATATCAACCAATTGAGATTTATCTCTACGTGATTCACTAGTTTTCCTCAATGATCCATTTCCTTTGAAGATTGTTACCCTCGACTTGGTATTAGAGCACTATTCAAATAACACATCTGGCTTATATGGTGAACAACTGCATTGTATTGATGCTGATGGCAGTAGCATGTATGCTAATGTCGGCTTGAGCTGAGGGAGCTATTAATCTACTTGGAAACAACTTGGTGTTGCATCCTTATGGTTGTTGGTGATGGATTTAAAGAATTGTGGATGCAAGTCAATATATGAATGGTGAAGCTAGTTCATATTTTCTTTGGTTTTTCCATGTATGTAGTTCGACTATGTGGTTTCACATTGTTTTGAAGTCATCGATGGTTAAAGTTGTCTTGTGGTGAGATTGGCGTTTTCCATTGACTAGTAATGGTGGCACTATAGCTAGTCCAAACGACATGCAGCTTAGTGTTAGACAAAATGGCAGGTCATTCGCAATAGGGATGTCATCCAGTACAGGCAAAAGCGACATGTTGTTCAGCCCCATCACAAAAACGGTGTCATGCCTCCTTAAATGAGAGGTTGTTTACTGTGGTATCCAAGACAAAAGCAAACAGTAATTTCTATGCTTTAGAAGTGACTTGTTAGTTCTTACATTTGATATTTTGTTGGCTCCTATTGTGAATTGGAGCTATTTGGTTGGATGAGTGGTTTACAATAGTTAGAAATGAGTCTGTCAATGGCAAATCAAAAGAAGGGTTAGAGAGTCAAGTAATCTCCTTGAATATAAAACCAAATCACTTTTACTTTTGAGATTCATATAACTACCATATAATTATCAATCGTTTTACTTAACCTTTATAATTCCTAGGCTTTGGCCCCTTTCTCTCTCTCTCAGTATGAATAATTCCGGTGCTTCTCGCCTGTAATTAATTCCATCCCTTACTTTCTATACCCTTGGATTCTTGGCGCTTTACGTTGGAATTCTCTCTCTTTTCTCTTTCCTCTCTTGTCTAATAGGAATTCTTGCTTTTTGTTAACCCTTTTTTTTAACTCTTTTTTTGAGAGGTGCGATTGATGTCAGCCTCTAGGTGTTTGAAGGTGGAATCGAAGACCTTCGTGTTTTCGAAGGAGGGTGGCAATAGCATCCGCATTACTGAAAGAAGTAGAAGGGTGGTCAAGCATATTACCTTTAGAGGGTCAATGGCTTCATGGGTGGTGAAGGTGGTGGAGAAATGCTTGGAATACTCTTGGCATGATGGGCTTTTTAGAAAGCTGTGGGAGGGTAATGGAGTTGTTATTATCCAGCGACATGTTAATTTGAGTTGTTGCATTTTGCAATTGGCTGAGTATGGGAATGGGAGGAAGAGGGGCTCCCTAGTTATTCCTGAAAGTATGAACGACAGAGGTTGGGAAGATTTTGCATATTACAATCATTTGGTTGCTAGCTTCAAATTCTTTGGTTTGGAAGATGTTAACAAAGCACAGGAAGCTGATGTCGGTGGTGTGTCGTCTGTGGGGAGGTGCTTCCCTCCTAACAGTGCCTCATACGTGTCCTCCTTGAGGAATTCGCCGTGTCCTCCAATAGGAAGTAGCTCAAATGGTGTGGAGGGTGATGTTCGGAAGAAAGGGGAAGGTGGTAGGTGGTGAAGTTCAAAATGGCCAGCAGGTTGCACCATATGTCGACAAATTTCATACCAAGAAGGCATGCAGGGTTGGCATTCTTTGGGTATCCCATTGGTGGGATAAGTGGAAGGGGTGCTGTGGACTGCTAGAGCTGAGTTGTCAAGTGTATTGGAGAAGATTAGTGGTCTAATGACCAAAATAGACATGGGCTTGGGTTTGGTTATAAGCCTGGGTAGTGGGATGAATGGCCCATGTCGTATAAGCTCTCCCTCAACAAATGCCATTGGGTCTAAGGAAGTAGTTCGAGGCAAGTTTCTCAAGCGTGGCGGGCAAAACACTACCTAGCCCCTCTTCCTCAAGTACAAACGTGAACAATCCTCAAATCCCGCCAGCAGCTGTTCAGCACGTCACTCTGTCGTCACAAAGAAGGTTGCTGGTAGCCGGCAAGCCTTTGGCTTGTAAGACAGTGCATATTCGGGGTGGGTGCTTCTTTTAATGGTCTGGAAGATTCACGGTATGAGCCTAGTCCTATATGCTCATTGCCTCCGGCTCGCCGGTTTACATTCAGATTTGGGTTTTCCGAAGGTGGGTGAAATTCGCGATTGCGTAGGGATTTCTTGTGAGGGCTTTGAAGAACAATTTAAAGCTCTCCCGATTGCTATTGAGGCGGGACAACCTCTTTTGGCTAGATCCTTCTCGTAAAAAGAAAGCAAGCTTAAGAGAATTTCTTGCTCTAATAATTACGACGTAAGGGAAGGTAGTGCTAGTAGAGGAAGGCACAAAGATAGGGTGAATATCAGTGATCTATGAAGCCAAAGATCCTTTCATGGAATGTTTGGGGGCTGACTGACTCTTGTAAGTGTCTTCGTGTGAGAAACTTGATTCGGAAATGGAAAGTTGATGTTATTTATTTACAGGAAACCAAATTGAAGTTAATTGATAGAAATATTGTAACAAGTTTGTGGGGTTGTTCTTATGTGGGATGTGTCTCTCTTGCTTCTCAAGGGGTTTCGAGAGGTATTATTTTGATGTGGGATAGGAGAGTAGTAAATTTGGTAGAAGAGTATGTCGGGGAATACTTGGTGGCTTGTTCTTTTAAGAATGTGGATGATGGTTTCGGATGGGGATTCGCTGGTGTGTATGGGCCCGATGTTGATAGCGTCAGAAGATTTCATTGGGATGAGAATGCTGGTTTGTGCAATTGGTGGGAGGGTCTATGGTGTATTTTGGTGATTTTAACATTACTCGGTTTCTTAGTGAAAGGTCGGGGGATTCTTGTAGTGGTCTCGTCATGGTTGATTTTTCTATCTAATTTTTTATCTGGGTTTGGTTGATTTACCTTTGGTAGGGGGAGATTTTACTTGGTTGAATGGAAGGGCATGGTCTAGGTTGGACAGATTTCTTGTCTCTCCTTCTTGGGAGGCTCACTTTCTTGACTCATGTTATAAAAGCCTTCCAAGATTAAGTTTTGATCATTTCTCCATTCTATTGGACTGTGGGGGTATTCATGAGGGGCGGAGATATTTTAAATTTGAGAATATATGGTTAAAATCTAATGGGTTTGTGGATAAGGTGAGATTGTTGTTTATCAGAGTAAGTCTCTTTTTGAGGAGCTCCATTTATTTGATGAAAAAGAGGTTGCAAGGGTTCACTCAGTTGCTGAGATGGAAAGGAAACATGGTTTTGCAACTGAACTGGATAAACTCACTCTTATGGAGGAGATTTCTTGATGACAAAAATCTCAGGCTCTTTGGTTGAAGGAAGGGGACAAGTGCACCAAATGTTTTTATATTGTTGCCAATTCTCACCGAAGAAATAATGCCATTGAGGTGCTTCACTTGGAAGGTAGTTTTCTTATGGATCATTCAGATATTAAGGATCACATTGTTCATTTTTATGAAAAGCTCCTTACAAAGCAATATCTTTGGAGACCCAAGGTTGATGGGTTGGTTTTTTATCTGATTGATTAGTCTAGTGCAGTTTGGTTGGAGAGAATGTTTGAAGAGGAGGAGGTGCTCAACGTGATGAGAGGGATGGATAAAGATAAAGAACCTAGACCAAATGGCTTTTCCATGGCATTCTTTTAGGCTTGTTGGGACATTGTTAGGGAGGATGTCATGAAAGTTTTTTTTGAATTTCACTCGTATTCTAAATTTGAGAAAAGACTTAAAGCTACATTCATTGTGCTTATTCCAAAAAAGATTGGGTCTGTGGAAGCATTTTCATCCCATCAGTCTCGTTAGTGGAGTGTACAAGATCATCTTGAAGGTTCTTGTGAATTGTTTGAGCGAGGTTATGGGGAAGATCATTACGAAGTCACATAATACTTTTGTCAAGGGAAGACAAATTCTTGACTCCGTGCTCATCACTAATGAATGTTTGGAGAATAGAATCAGAGTTGAAGCACCAGACATTCTTTGTAAACTTGACATGACAAAGGCTTTTGACCATGTTAACTAGGATTTTTTTGGTTTACATTCTTGATAGGTATGGTTTTGGGGAGTGATGGTACAAGTGGATGAAGCATTACATCTCTACTATTAGATTTTTGGTTTTGGTTAATGGCACCCCCGCGGATTTTTTTAATAGGTCCCGAGGATTGAGGCAAGGGGACCCTTTGTCCCCTTTCCTCTTTGTTTTAGTAATGGATGTTTTGAGCAGAATGTTGAAGGCATGGGTGGATAGGGGCTTTATCTCGGGCTTTTCAATGGGTAGCTCTTCGTATGGCAGCGTTAATGTCTCTCATCTACTCTTCACTGATGACACTTTGATCCTTTGTGTGCCGAACCCTGACCAGATTCATTCGTTACAGGCACTTTTTCTATGATTTGAAGCTGTTTCCAGCTTAAAGGCGAATTGGTCAAAGTTTGAAATGGTCCTTGTTGGTTTGATCAATAATTTAGATGATTTGGTTGATAACTTGAGGAAGCGTGGAATGGTTGTTTAGGGAATATTCAGACTGTAGATAACTTGAGGAAGCGTGGAATGGTTGTTTTGGACTGGNTATTTTGATGTGGGATAGGAGAGTAGTAAATTTGGTAGAAGAGTATGTCGGGGAATACTTGGTGGCTTGTTCTTTTAAGAATGTGGATGATGGTTTCGGATGGGGATTCGCTGGTGTGTATGGGCCCGATGTTGATAGCGTCAGAAGATTTCATTGGGATGAGAATGCTGGTTTGTGCAATTGGTGGGAGGGTCTATGGTGTATTTTGGTGATTTTAACATTACTCGGTTTCTTAGTGAAAGGTCGGGGGATTCTTGTAGTGGTCTCGTCATGGTTGATTTTTCTATCTAATTTTTTATCTGGGTTTGGTTGATTTACCTTTGGTAGGGGGAGATTTTACTTGGTTGAATGGAAGGGCATGGTCTAGGTTGGACAGATTTCTTGTCTCTCCTTCTTGGGAGGCTCACTTTCTTGACTCATGTTATAAAAGCCTTCCAAGATTAAGTTTTGATCATTTCTCCATTCTATTGGACTGTGGGGGTATTCATGAGGGGCGGAGATATTTTAAATTTGAGAATATATGGTTAAAATCTAATGGGTTTGTGGATAAGGTGAGATTGTTGTTTATCAGAGTAAGTCTCTTTTTGAGGAGCTCCATTTATTTGATGAAAAAGAGGTTGCAAGGGTTCACTCAGTTGCTGAGATGGAAAGGAAACATGGTTTTGCAACTGAACTGGATAAACTCACTCTTATGGAGGAGATTTCTTGATGACAAAAATCTCAGGCTCTTTGGTTGAAGGAAGGGGACAAGTGCACCAAATGTTTTTATATTGTTGCCAATTCTCACCGAAGAAATAATGCCATTGAGGTGCTTCACTTGGAAGGTAGTTTTCTTATGGATCATTCAGATATTAAGGATCACATTGTTCATTTTTATGAAAAGCTCCTTACAAAGCAATATCTTTGGAGACCCAAGGTTGATGGGTTGGTTTTTTATCTGATTGATTAGTCTAGTGCAGTTTGGTTGGAGAGAATGTTTGAAGAGGAGGAGGTGCTCAACGTGATGAGAGGGATGGATAAAGATAAAGAACCTAGACCAAATGGCTTTTCCATGGCATTCTTTTAGGCTTGTTGGGACATTGTTAGGGAGGATGTCATGAAAGTTTTTTTTGAATTTCACTCGTATTCTAAATTTGAGAAAAGACTTAAAGCTACATTCATTGTGCTTATTCCAAAAAAGATTGGGTCTGTGGAAGCATTTTCATCCCATCAGTCTCGTTAGTGGAGTGTACAAGATCATCTTGAAGGTTCTTGTGAATTGTTTGAGCGAGGTTATGGGGAAGATCATTACGAAGTCACATAATACTTTTGTCAAGGGAAGACAAATTCTTGACTCCGTGCTCATCACTAATGAATGTTTGGAGAATAGAATCAGAGTTGAAGCACCAGACATTCTTTGTAAACTTGACATGACAAAGGCTTTTGACCATGTTAACTAGGATTTTTTTGGTTTACATTCTTGATAGGTATGGTTTTGGGGAGTGATGGTACAAGTGGATGAAGCATTACATCTCTACTATTAGATTTTTGGTTTTGGTTAATGGCACCCCCGCGGATTTTTTTAATAGGTCCCGAGGATTGAGGCAAGGGGACCCTTTGTCCCCTTTCCTCTTTGTTTTAGTAATGGATGTTTTGAGCAGAATGTTGAAGGCATGGGTGGATAGGGGCTTTATCTCGGGCTTTTCAATGGGTAGCTCTTCGTATGGCAGCGTTAATGTCTCTCATCTACTCTTCACTGATGACACTTTGATCCTTTGTGTGCCGAACCCTGACCAGATTCATTCGTTACAGGCACTTTTTCTATGATTTGAAGCTGTTTCCAGCTTAAAGGCGAATTGGTCAAAGTTTGAAATGGTCCTTGTTGGTTTGATCAATAATTTAGATGATTTGGTTGATAACTTGAGGAAGCGTGGAATGGTTGTTTAGGGAATATTCAGACTGTAGATAACTTGAGGAAGCGTGGAATGGTTGTTTTGGACTGGTGCTTTATGTGTAGGAAAGGAGCGGAATCAGTGAATCATTTACTCCTTCACTGCGAAATGGCAAAAGTGCTGTGGGATGGAGTGTTTGGAAGGGTTGGGCTGAACTGGGTTATGCCAAAAGCAATGGTAGATCTTCTTGCATGCTGGACCAATTCTCAAATGCATACCTGTTCCGAAGTGGTAGCCGCATGGAAAATGATGCCACTGTGTATTATGTGGTGTATCTGGTTGGAAAGAAATGAGAGGTGTTTTAATGATAGGGAACGCAATATAGATGCATTTTGGAAGTTTTTTATAAGTACTTTGCTTAGCTGGTTTTCTGCTATTGTACTCAGGGGAGGGGCTGTAAATGAGTTCTTATCTTCGCTTCTCTAGTTTAGAATGTAATTAGGTGTTTTCTTTGTATACCCCCCGTGTACTTGGGCATCGCCTATTACATTATGATGAATGAAACTCTATTAACTTATCAAAAAAAAAAAAAAACTTTATCTAACCTCCCAACTTATTTCCTATATTTATTTCCTCTGCCTACAGGAGTGGCTAGTAGAATGGAAAAGATCTTTCGTGCTTTTCTGTGGGGAGGTTTGGAGGATGAGAAAAAACTCCACTTGCTTAAGTGGTACAAGATTGTACTCCTTATCTTATGGAGGTTTGGGGGTTAGAAAGTTGAGAACTTTTAATGCAGCACTTTTAAGGAAGTGGTTGTGGCTGCATCATCAAGAAGGGAATGCCCTTTGGAGGACGGTTATTGATGCCAAATATACTCAAACGAAGTAAGAGGTGTGTATGGTGTGGGAGTGTGGAAATTCATTCAAAACGGATTGAGGGTTTTCTCCAGAAATTTCAGGTTTGAGGTGGGTAGGGGCACCCAGATTAGATTTTGGCATGATTTATGGTGTGGAGATGATGGTCTGAAGAATGTCTTCCATTCTCTTTTCAGGATTACCTTGGATAAAGGTGCTTTCGTGGCTGATTATATGGATAATTCTACTGATTTTATCCAGTGGTCAGTGAGGTTTATTAGAGCTGTCCAGGATTGGGAGGTGGGGAACATCACTGATTTTTACAGCTTGTTATATGCTCTAAACATAAAGTCAGGAGGGGATGATAGATTGCTTTGGATCCATCCTGGAAATAAGAATTTTTCGGTTAGATCTATGTACAAGGTCATGGCGATTCATTCTCCTACTGATTTTTCTTGGAAAAATATTTGGAGAAGTGGAGTGCCTCTCAAGGTGGCTTTTTTTTGGTTGGTTGGCTTGTCAATGGACTATTGATAAGTTGAGAAAGCACGGTATTGTTGTAATGGATTGGTGCTTTATGTGCAAAAGGTGTGGAGAATCAGTGGATCAACTTCTTCTCCATTGTGATGTGGCTAAGGCTTTGTGGGATGAGGTTTTTGTTAGCCTTGGCATTGCTTGGGTGATGCCTAAGAGGGTGGTGAATCTTTTAGCTTGTTAGAGAGGTATTCAAGGCAATCAACAAATTGTGGCTGTTTGGAAGATGGTGCCTCTATGCCTTATGTGGCGTATTTGGAATGAGAGGAATGGGCGCTGTTTCGGCTGTTTCGACAATAGAGAACGTTCGGTGGGAGGGATTAGAGGTTTTTGCTTTAATATGTTATTGCTTTGGGCCTCAGTTATTGTATTGGATAGGACTAGTCTTAATGACTTTTATGTTGTTTTTCCAGCTTTAGTTTGTAATTTGGTGTCTTTCTCTTGTATACTTCCTGTGTACTTGGGTTATGCCCAACCATGTGGATTGATAAATTTTCTTATAAAAAAAACGTAAATCCAACTCAGTAAATCAACTAATTGGATTGACTTGACTATCTTGCTTGTTCTTTGTCTGCTATGTTGTTTATTAAAAGTAGAGGTAAATGGGAAGGTTTAGGAACCAAGAGTAGATCAGCCCAATGAGAAGAAAAAAATTCCCTAATCACGTCTTGGTTGCATTCAATGCTACCAGATACTAGTCCAGGGTACTTGTTTTTAAACATTGCTTATGAGATTTTGGATATTGCTACCCAAAGTTATTCCAGAAAGGGGAATGCTATAAAAGTTCATGAGTTGAAACGTCGAACTCATGACATGGCACAGGGTGAATGGTCAGTTGCAACTATCACAGACTTTGTGCCTTGTGACAGGAGGTTGGATCATTATCAGATCTTTAGGCCGTGTGTGAGCAGATACTGAGAATTTCGAAGATATTTGAGTAAGGGCACATTTATGAGTTTCTTACCTGTTTGAACTCTGTATATGATGTAAATCAAGTTCAGGTTTTTGGGGAAAGAACTTCTCTCATCTCTTTAAGAGGTGTTTGCTTATGTTCAGAATGAGGAGAGTCACCGAGGAGTCAATCTTCATTCTCCCTGAAAGGAACCATATGCATTATTGCACATCTGAAGGTCCTAGAAAAGGATTTTCTAGATTTGTGAAGGAAGAAAGACTAATGATGCTCCACGGGATGATAAGGATATGTTTTTGTGATCATTCTAATTGATCAAGGCATGCACATGAAAACTGTTTGAGGCATCATGGCCATCCTACTAGAGGTAGAGGTTGTTTTGGTGGTGCCACTCAACCTAAGGCGACTGTACTCATGTTGTGTCTTGGCACTAGAATTCTCAGAAAGGAGCAGGTAGAAAAACTCTCTCAACTAGAGCCATCAACCAATGCGTCCTGTTTTTTTGCTCGTTCAGGTAATTTGGCTTTGTTATTGAATGTAAACCTCACTAAAAATCTCGTTCATTATGATGATCCTTTGATATGGGAGCATCTGACCTTATGACTGGTTTATCATCTTTATTCTTTTCACACCATCTCTGTTCAGGCAAGGAAAAAGCTAGATGGATGATGGCTCCTTTTCATCTGTATCTGGCAGTTCAATTTCTGTCACCATTATTTCTCTTCACTATTAACTTTCTTTGAATCTCAAGCTGACTTTCTTCTTACTGAAGACATCTCTTCAATTGGAGAGCAATAGTGAAGAGAAGACATCTATGAACCCTAAGCATTATCTCTGTCTTCTTTCTAGAACAGGATGACCGACAACCACAATCAATTGTTAATGACTAGAGTGAACCACCAGTAAAAGAGTACAACTATTCTTTCTCCCTGCACCCTGTCACCCTTCGTCTCCTCGTTTAGTTAATCAACGTCGTCTTTTTAATTTTGCTTCTTACCAAAATCTTTCGCCATTGTATTCCACTTTGTCTCCAAGTTGTCTTCTACATTTATTCCTGAAAGTTTATGAAAGGCCGTTGGGGGTCCAAGGTGAGGGAACCAATGTAGGAAGAGATTAAAGCACTTCACAAAAATAACACATGGGACCTTGTTGAATTACCTAAAGGGAAAAAAGGCAGTAGGATGTAAGTGGCTGGTCAGAGTGAAGGAATTGAGTGTTTACTCCAGACACCACAAGATTACAACCATTCTCTGCTCCCTGTAACGTAGGGACGAACAACGAATTTCAATACAGATATAAGAAAATAAATTTTATTATTTGAACCCCGATACTTGTTCAATGAAAAAAAGCTATTAACCTCATGATCAAATAAAAAATTTCCAAAGCTAATATAATTAAAATCTGTAAAAAAAATGTTAAACTCAAATTAACAAGTGTATAATTCAAGAAAATTCATATATTAGCAAAAGTTATTATTTATATTCACGTATAGAACTTGGCAAGATTCTAATTTTTTCCCCTTTTTATTATATTTTTTAATTTATAAAAAAGCAAAAATATGGAGAAAAGATATTAGAAAGTTTTCTTTAAAAAAAAAGTAAATCAATGGGACCTAATAGTAATAATAGATAGGAAAAAAAGATATTATAAACTTTCTTTTTAATATATATTTTTTTCAAAACCACTTGGTGGGGTGGGGGTAAGGCCCCCCTAGTCGATTGGATTCATCCTTGCTATTGTGCATCGTCTTCTGATTCAGGTAATCCTAGTGCTACTTGTAGGCTAGACCCATTTTGGGCTTTGATAATGTAAATCTTCCCATTTCACGATATAAGAAGTTGGATCTTGTACTCAATTCCTCTTTTTCACTTTGTTACGTGCCAAAAGCTTTCACCATCCTATCAATATCCACTTTTATCTCCAAATTGTCTTCTATATTTATCCCCCAATGCTTATAAAATGCCCTAGGGGATCCAAGGTGGAGAGAAACAGAACAGGAAGCGATGAAAGCTCTTCGCAAAATTAACACAGAACCTTGTGAATTTCCCAAAGGAAAAAATGGTAGGATGTAAAAGGATATTCATGGTAAAGCATAAGGCTGATGGATGTGTGGAGAGAAGGCTAAATTGGTGTCGAAAGGTTTTAGCAGTTTGATGTGAAGAATTTCCTTTGTTGGGATCTAGAGGAAGAAGTATAAAGGAGCTTCCGCTGGTCCTCAATTATCGTCAGCCATGTGTAAGCTAAATGAGGACCTATATGGGCCAAACAGTCTCTTAGGGCATGTTTTGAGAGGTTTTCCCAAGCAATATAATGATGTGGTTGTAAACAAGGTTTGATCGTACACTGTTCATGTGGGCTACCAACCATATGGGCAAGGTTACTGCTATGACTGTTTGTGTGTGACAGTGTGTTGACGAGGAATGATGATGAGGTTTTTCAAAGGCTAAATAAATATCTGGCTAGTGAGTTTGAGATAAAAGACTTGGGAAGTCTGAAGTATTTTTTGTGTATTCAGATGGCAAGATTGAATTCGAGACGTGGTATTTTTGGCTCCCAGAGAAATTGTCTCTGATCTACTCAAGAAAACAGGGATGCTCCATTTTAAGGCAGTTGACAACCCTGTAGAACAAAATAAAAGGTTATAAGAAGTTGACGGGAATATAATGGATGATGGCAGATACCAAAGATTGGTTGGAAGGTAATTCAGCTATATCATACTCGTCCAGACATTGCCTAGATGGTGAGTGCGGTGATTCAGTTTATGCGCTTGCCGAAGGACCTCATATGGAAGTGGTCACTATATGAAATCTTCACATGGTAAAAGTTTGTTATTCTCACTTAGTCACAAAAAATGATCAATTGAAGACAGAATCATATCCATATGTAGATTGGACTGGATCATTTACAGATTGGAGATTACCTCAGGTTATTTTATGTTTGTGGAAGATTATTTGGTATCTAATGTGAAGACAGAAGAACAACTTGCAGATATCTTAACAACTTGAGTATCTAGTGTCAAAATAAGTCAGAATTCTGTTTGAATGCCGAATCAATTGACCTTGTGATCTCAGTTTATTATATAAACTGTACAAGAGTTCTATACATGGAAAGAAATGAATATATTCTAATTCTATCCCTGTACAATCTGTCAAATATTATGCCAATTGTACAGAAGAGTAAATCAAGGAAATAAATAAGGAGTGTCTTTCACACAGCTTTATGCAAGTTGAGCAAGTGAGATATCTTTGCCTCAGCTTGAGCGGGGGAGTGTTGACATATTTGATATTTTCTATTATTAAGGGCATATGTGCATTTATAATGTCTTTTTTTTTTTTTTATGAGTATGTATTTATAATGTCTTGGGACAATAATAAACAATAGGCTACAATTTTTGGTTTCTTTTTCCAGCCAACCATATTTCTATTCCTCTTACACTTTCTATCATTAGATTTTGTTGTTACTCAGCTAAATATACTAATATTCCTCCATATATGACAGGAATTTGGGCCAAAATTACTTGACAGGTAACCTGTCTTCATCCATTGGCAATCTAAGTCGCATGCAATACCTGTAAGCCCCATCCCAATTTTTATCAAACCCTGTTACATAGTGCATCTAATATGGGTTAACCTTTTGCCTTTTCTTCTCTTCAATAAATTAGGAATCTTGGCATTAATGCATTATCAGGGGAGCTTCCAAAGGAGCTTGGGAATCTTTCTGATTTAATATCATTGTAAGTTATCATAATTTTTCATTTTGTACGCCATCTATGTGCATCATGGTTTTGCTGCTCTCTTTTACAGATGTTCATTGTCTTTTCAAATGCTGTCCTTTCTTCTCAATGCCTCTATTTTTAGAAAGTAATAGGTTTGACAAAGGGTACACACAAAAATGGAAATTTTGTACTAATCCATATTCAAGTTTATGTCTGTTCTGTTGCTTTCTGCATCTTCTATACCTGATCTTGATGATGTTAGTCTTGGAAATCAAGTCTTTGGCTTATTATTTATCTACTGTTTGACTTGTGAAATTTGCAGCGGTTTTGGGTCGAATAACTTCTCTGGTTCTTTGCCATCTGAGCTTGGGAATTTAGTGAAATTACAGCAAATGTAAGTACAATTCCGACTTTCCATCTTCAGTGGAAGTTCTGCAAATCCATTTGATTGCATCTTGTAGCTGCGCCAATGACTTTAGCAATGGTTCTGATAAAGCTTCTGCAAGTATCAATACTGTGTGGCTCCAGATTATAAGAATTCTCTGACAATAAATCTTATGACAGTGATATTTCATGATATTGCATATGCAAGACCGTATGTGAACAAAGTAAAAATGATGTTTCTTATTCACATTCTTGAGTAAATTAGCAGTGTCAGTAAGGATGTAGAGATGACACAACTATTGAAGAGAGTTGATACCTGGAATTGCATTTATTTGATATTTAATTCTAGGAGCCGACCATGAGTGATTTTGATATTTTTTCTCTTAAAGAGTGGGCAACTTGAAGGGGATCTAATGATGACTTGACAACTGTCTTTCCATAGTTGAATTCCTTAACCGTTATAATGAAATTTTCACAATCTGAGGATTGTATATCAAATATCAGTAGACTCACTCTAGTTGTTTACTCTGACAGCTACTTTGATAGCTCTGGAGTTAGTGGTGAGATTCCCTCCACATTTGCTAAATTACAGAACCTCCACACAGTGTAAGAACTTGCTGACTACTACTTTTCCTACTTCAAATCTTACTAGAATACATATACATGATAAATAAAACAAAATCTACTAAAATTGTTTGAGGAAATACATTTTTGTTCACAGTTGGGCATCAGACAATGAACTCACCGGCAACATACCTGATTTCATAGCGACTTGGTCAAAGCTTACTTCCTTGTAAGACAATATTCCTAGCCCTTTCGTTTCTGTTCTGATCATTCATGATCAATGAGGCTCAAGGTTTTGTTATGCTACAAAGTCAATATGAAACACTGTTGTTATGAGTTTATGATTGATAAAACTTAATGTTTGCTTTGTATATTCTGCATACACAATACATCTGTGCACAATTTATGATTAGCTACAACCAAATGCTTTTTTAGGAGGCTTCAAGGTAACTCTTTCGAAGGTCCAATACCCTCAACGTTTTCCAATTTGACTTCTCTTCAAGAGATGTGAGTGTCTATATCTCTTATGTACTTTTTTTTTCTATCTGGCACTTTGCAGATATGTAAGCTAATAATCTTTTGTTTGATATAGGTTAATAAGTGATCTGTCTAATGGGAGTTCTTCACTAGCATTTATAAAGGATATGAAGTCTCTAACTCTCTTGTAAGGCAACACCAAAGCTTGTTATTTGGAATTTCCTATCAATTAATTTATTTTTTTTCTTTCTTTCCTTTGCTTTTCTAGAATATGTTATAACAATATAGTTACAAATGTTGCAGAGTGCTGAGGAATAATAACATTTCCGATTCAATTCCATCCAATATAGGAGAATACCAAAATTTGACACAGCTGTAAGTAATATACATTGATTGGCGGTTCTTAAGGCACGTGTGTTGCTGGTAATCTGTTAGGTTGCATTTAAATTTGATCCCAAGTAATGGAAGCAGGAACCTCTCCGTTATTTATTAGGTTGGACAAGCCCAACCTGTTAAAAAGCTAAATACTCATCCAATTTTGATATAATTGTCATGTTATTTTTCACAGTTTGTTGCTCATTTGTTCTTGTTGGGATGGTGTGTCGGGGCTTAAATTTTGTTGGCTAATGTTTCTTAAAGATCGCGTGTTAATTACTTGTAGATAGCTTTTTATGTCTCACAACTGGGTGATAATTACTTTGTTTATGACTGCTCACGATAAATTATGTTACTTCTTTTAGGGATTTGAGCTTCAACAACATAGCAGGGCAGATTCCAGATTCGCTTTTCAATCTGAGTTCGCTTGCTTACTTGTAATATACTACATTTGCTTAACTGCATATTTTACATTCATACATTTGGTATTAAAGCTGTACTATTGATTTCATTATCAGGTTTCTTGGAAATAATCAGTTAAATGGCACCCTGCCAGCACAAAAGAGAGTGTCTCTTCTTAACATGTAAGTACCTAAGACATTATTTGCATTTCACAACATTATTTTCATTACAATTGAAATGGTTCCCTTTTGGTCGATAAAAATGTACAAGGTTTTTCTGAACCATCTGATGTGTGTGTGTATATATATTTATATATATATGTATAGGAACGATTTATATTCTATTCATTGTTGAGAGGTAGTACAGACTCCTATTCCTATTAACATATGCACTCTTAGGTCAGCATTTTGAATAGCCATGGGTAGCCACTACTTATATAGTCAGCTATAACAATCAGATTGGAGGAGAGACACGTACAAAGGGTGATCATAAATCTAAGTTTTGAATAATCAAAGTTTTGATCTCCATGTAGTAATCTAATTATTACTCTGGATGATTAAATATTTTCTCTTTGCTTTTTGGCATTTCAGTATGTTCAAAAGCAATTTAAGAAAAGAGTGAACTCTTATGACCACTAGATTGATTTGCATGGTCATATCCTAACAACAAATATAAATATGGATTTGAGGCTGCAGACTCATTTCAACTAAAACCTTGAAACTCGGTGGGCTATTCCCTTTCTAGAACTTCTGTCATTACTTATTTGAAATATCAAAAATTTATCTAGCATATACAAGAGTTGCAATTTGTCCCGGTGTATTTGTCCTGGTGTATTTGTCCCAGCCGGACCATCTTTTAAAAAAGAATAAACTTATAAAAAAAAAAAAAAAAGAGTTGCAATTTAAGGAAAAATAGCAGTTGTTTTTTTTTTTTCATTTCCAACAATCAGGCTGCAAAAATTAATTATAAAGCATTAATGTCACATGTCTAATGACTAGTTTTGGTACTGAATGTGGCATTGTTACTAATTTAATTTTTTTTTATTAGTAAGAAGACAATTATATTGATACGAACGAAATAGGCATTGTTACTAATTTAATGGAATGCATTTTTGTTATCTTATCCTTGCAGTGATCTATCTTATAATAATTTAGTTGGAAGCTTTCCTTCTTGGGTCAGCCAAGAAAATTTACAACTGTATGTTTACTATTCTTGACATCAGTATGTATTTTTGGGCTTGAATGCCTTTTTCCTCATGATGAAGCTGACATTGGGATCTTATGGATTGTACTAATGCAGTAATTTAGTTGCCAACAACTTCACGGTTGAAAGTTCAAACAGCAGGTAATATATCTGTTCAATATTTTCTACTTTTATGGATTATCCTTTTTTTTATTGAGTGTAGATCATCAATAGTTCACCCTTTGTGACATTATTTTTCTTCACTAGTATTAAATTATAGATGGGAACCTATTTTGCTGCTACCTAGCATGTAAATCCCATATCACGTCCAGTAGAGGGGATGGATTTTTTTTTTTGTAGTGGGAGCAGACCATGGGTAAGTTAAAGAAAACGGTCAATTGAGTGGAGGCCAAAAGCTGGCCTATTAAGTATATTTAAGATAGCAAATCTGTCGATCACTTAATCTCTGATCGTCTCTTGCTATCACTTTTATATGTCAGAGCAACCCATGCTTAAGATTGTTATGATTGTTTTGTGTTGTTTCTTCCTCTTTGCCACTGTTATATTCATGTGTTACAGTGTAACATTATTTATATTTCAATGCAAATAAATGAGGAATACTCAAACATTTGCACATATATCTACAGATTGTTAAAAACTTAGATCTGTTGAGGAGACTCCGTCACCGGCACCAACACCTCTGTAGTCATCAGTTACCAAAATATGTAATTTAAAGAATTCATTTTAGAATTAGAATGCCTATCCTAGCTGTGCATAATCTATGCTCTCTTGATAGAGGACATTGAGTACAAATCTAGAG
>QEOT01002680.1:118493-163668 GCA_003123785.1 Pterocarya stenoptera
CACTACGTAATGGCATCTGTCAAATTCATTTTCATAACTCAAGATAAGATGCAAGTTATATTTTGCTTTCCCTTTTTATATTTATTTTTTGCATTCAATGATACAGATTTTCAAAGTTTACACCAACTTTCTTTGATAGAATATGGAAGTGTCACAATGGGGTCATCAATTATGCATACGTCATTGTACATACTACGAAGATATGGATCGAGTTTTTAGAATCACAAAATGAGCGTGTGCAATAGTTACAGAAAATAATTGGATTTAAGTAGATCTTCTGCAAAACATAATTGGTTTCATCAAAACAACTAGAATTCCCACTACCACCACCTGTATGATATATTCTGAATCCAGATAACATATCTTTCTCAGGCTTGGCACCTACATGAAAACAACAGTGAAGTTGATCTTGTGGACTCTACATTATTAGAATACAATGACGAAGAAGTAAAACGCTTGATAGGAATATCCCTTTTGTGCACTCAAGCATCCCCGGCATCACGGCCAACAATGTCACGTGTGGTGGCAATGCTTTCAGGAGATACTGAGGTGAGCTCTGTAACTTCAAGGCCTGGATATTTGACCGACTGGAAATTTGATGACATTACCAGCTCAATGAGTGACATTGCAACTAAAGGAAATGATGCAATCTATTTCAACTCATCAGCAAGTACAAGTATGGTGGGTGATGCAGAGAATTCACCTGTAAAAGTTACTAAACCCGTGCTCCATGACACTATTAACGATGGTAGGTGAAACCGGTCTTTATTCATATTCTTGTTCCTTTTATGCCTCTGGGCGAATTTACACCGCTGGTATTCATCAATTCCCTGGCATAATATGTAATTATGTGTATGTAAATCTACTTTATTGTAATACAATTTTTCATTCTCACTTTTTCTGCGAGGTTTGGCACCTTTCTTACATGTTAGGACAGAGGTATGGTATTATTTAAGATTCAAGAACAATAATAAAACATAGAGATTTACTTTTAAGTTTTTCACTTGAGGAATTTACTTTATTACAAGTTAATTTTAAATTTGTTACTATCATCTTCAAGTGCTTGCAAAAATATATGACAAACTAGAGCATTATTTGCTGAAAACTACTCAAGTAGGACTTGAGCTCCCATCTGATTTATTTCTTGAAGTGAAATATTGCAAGTGCTCTGATTCTTCACACCAGGTTTTTCTTGTAAACTTTCACACTCAGGTTGAAAGTCCAGGTTTTCTGAAATGGAATGGGGTTCTATTTAATGTCTCAAGGGTTCTTGTGGTTTGTATGGAGGGATTCTGAAAGAAATGGAATGAACGGAACAGTTCAATTCATAAATGGAATGAGGGAATAAGTGGAATGGAATGGGTTTCTATTCTATATCTGAAGTGGGTGGCACGATTAACTGTTGTGAAATTTCGTTTTCATCCCTCAAATGCAGTTACACGTAAAAGGGAGAGGAAAAAATGACCAAGTTATGTATAAGGTAAATGCCATAGCCCACCTGGGTAGAAGTTGAATACTCATATAGGTTTGGTTGTATGGTTGAGAGCCTTGGGAATTGGGAGTGGAAAGTAACATGATAGTGAGATGACTGGGAAATAAGTTTTAGCGACTTTGAAAGAGATCTAGGCATTGAAATTGCTTACAAGGAGTGTTTTGGTCATTTTACTTATTAATCTAAGAGTTCGTCTAAGTACAGGCGAATTAGCGGACGAATCCGCATACCAAGCTTACGTGGTCTACTGCAGTCAGAATAATTTGTATTTAAAAAATGAAAAGGAAAATGCAATAGAAGAGAATTCATCTCCCCTTCGTTCGTTTCCCCTCTCCGTCGAAAATGAACAGAGACACAGAACTTGTTGTGCTCCACTTGAGCCCCCGGAGGTGCTTTAGTTTTCTCCACCAACTGCTTGTAAACCTGAGAATTCATGTTTGAAATGATCTAGCTAACTCCTCTTGATTCTGTTCTTTGTAGGGTTGTACCCATATAATCGTATATGTGAGATTTGCAAAGAATATAAACCTCGTCGATCATCGGAAGAAATTTACTGGCAGTTGTAACTGAACAGCATGACCACTACCCTGTAGAGCGTAATTAAGATGAAAATATAGAAAATTGTTAGAAAAATTCAATCAGCATCTTCTTCTTCTTTTCTTTTTCCTCGTTTGGACAAAACGTATGTAGATTAGAACATATCAGAGAAAGTACAAAAAAAGCTTACTCACTTTCTAGTATGTAGATTATAAAGCTCACTCACTTTCTTGTATTTGGAGCCTTTTGCCGGTCCATTAATGTCCATGCCATGGCTTCCGGCATAGTACAATTCTGCTAACCGTATGAAGCTATAGATCTACAGATTATACAACAACAATGCTCTTTAACTCAAAAGCTATCGAATTATCTTTAGAAGAAAAAGTAATTTAAAGCTAAACAAGCAAAATAGTATGCCAACAAGAAAATAAAAGAATCAAACAACTAGAAAAATGTACGTTATCTTTGCACGTCCCACTCACAATGGCAGTGGGAAAACTGGTCGCACATTTTCTCATTGTCTTTCTCATATGAGTTGTACGAAGAAAGAAGACAAAGTTTAATCACTTCTGAAAGTTGTAGGCAGATAAAATTAAGATGAATCGAGCGAGGAAGATGAGAATAACTAACCACATCGACTATCGGAGAGAGTGTGCCATCATAGTCCAGAAACGAGAATGGAGGAGAATGAGGAGAGAGAGAGAGAGAGAGAACGAACACGGATATGAGAAGAGAAGAGAAGAGAAGGAAGATGTGACACTCACGGATAAAACGAACCGTTTTATTAAAATCTCTTCCTTTCATTTAAACATCCACCTCAATAGTTGGTGTGCGATTCGTCCCCAATCCGCTTGCATTCAGATTTTTCCTTAATCTAATCACTTTTAGAAATATAATGATTAAAATATCCCATGTTTTATACTAAATGAAGACTCTCCAAAACTTGATAATAGGAATGCTAGAGGCTGCAATAGAAACTGCAAGCCCAAAGTACTTATCAACTATCCCAAAAGAAAAAAAAATCCTCAAAATCCAAGAGTAGTTCTTAACTACTCAAAAACTGATGCAAACCCAAAAATTATGATTATCTAGGTTAGAAAATCAATTTTTGAAGTGTTTGGTAGTGTGTATTACCTGCAAAACTAATCATTTACGTGGCTTTGCCCATATCCTAGCTTCTGCTCATTGTGTGACCGTTACCTAATGGCAGGTTATTTTAAGGAACCCTTTTAGTTCTCTCATGTTATCGTTTGGCAATTTATAGATGCACAATCTTCACTAAACTTCATTGTGGTTCACATTCCTCTAAACTTTGGATACTTATTCCGAATCTCTTTAAAAGCACACATTTGCTTGAAAGTGTTTACTCATATGAGATGTAGTTATGATCCTAAATTAAAGTTGTTTTAGAGGCAATGGCACCATATGTTGGCCTCTTTGTTTGTTGTGCCAATTTTATGCCATTTAATCTGTGTGTGCATACAAAATGTGCCTTTAATGAATGTCTTGGGTGATTCAAGCTAGATTTACCAATTAATGGCAAGTAATACAACATGTTAGTATAGTTTCTGATACCAATAATCACCTTCTTCGTTGATTAAGCTAGTATGCATGATAGAAGAGAACTATACCAGGAGTACCCCCAGTTTAGAATGATTCTGGTGCTTAAATTTAGAGACCCTGAATGGAACAAACTTTGTGAACAAAGGCAATGAAAAGGGGGTTCAAGAAGATTTTGACCTTGTTTATAGGGCTAGTTATAGTGGAGGATTCTTCACTGGTTAAGGTGTCCTCATGCACATTGGTGCCTATGCAGGTAGCATTAAACGTTTCTTTCATTCTCCCCCCGTTTGGAGGTATTTGCGTGGGAAATATAGCAGCTCAATTTGTCTCATTAACTACTTGTACTCCGCACAACCTTAATCTTAAATGCTCTCTTATCATTTGGCCTTAGAGCATTCACATTCGGTTCCCTATAATATTCTCTAAAATTTAGCTAGAAATCACACTTCCTATAATTTTCTCATAAATTTTACTTATCTTTAAAAAACCTCATACATCTCATTCCATTTCATTTATCTATTATATTAAAATAATGTTTTTCTATTATTTCTTTATTAGTTTTTTCTCTCAGTTCCATTTCTATTCTTAACTACTAACCCTTTTGTCTTTTTCAAATATCACATTCTACTAATTTTGTAAACACTTATATGATTTTTTTTCTCGGGTACAATAATAGTTTTCACACTATTACGATATTACAAATAATAATTTTTTTTTGAATATGTGCATTTCCAAACGCGATGGTATTTTTTAATATGGTTTTGTCCGCATATATAACTGTAATATTTGATTTGCATTTGTCTAACGGTAACATTTTTTATCCTTTTATATGACGGTAATATTTTTTTTCCCTTTCTCCAACGGTAACACATCTTCTCCGCGTGACAATGACAACATTTTTTTTCTTTTCTCCAACGGTAATATTTTTTGTCTACCTTCTAACGGTAACATTATTTGTCTTATACGTAACGGTAACTTTTTTTCTATATAAATAGGCCTTTTTGTTCCATTCACATTCTTAGAAACCCAAGTCTGATTTCATCTTAAAGAGAAACTTGTCATTCCAATCTCATCTTCCACTCCCTTCATTAAATGGTTCGTTCGTTCTTTCGCAAATTGCTGCTTAACTTATTCTCTAAAAATGAGTTGGATGTTGTTCTTAATGACGATGACGGATCAACATCGAGGTATAGTGGCAATCGCAAACTTTGTAAATATATTTGCGTGATCATATTCAAGGGCACCAACAGCTATTTCGCGACTATTTTGCAGAAGCACAGGTATATCCCTCGAATCTATTTTAAAGGAGATATGCTATTTCTTCGTATTCAATATGAGGTAAAGACTTACGAGCCATACTTCATCCAAAGAAGAGATAATGCTGGAAGACTAGGTTTAACTTTTATGCAAAAGATAACCGCAACACTTAGAATGTTCACGTATGAAGCCATTGGTGATTTTATGGATGAATACATACAAATTGGAGAAAGCACCGCAATGGAGAGTCTAAAAACATTTGTGAAGACAATCATAAATACTTTTTCTAATAAATATTTGCAGTCTCCAAATGCCAATGATATTGCTTGATTGCTCGCAGTTGATGAACAACGTGGATTCCCAGGGATGCTGAGAAGCATTGATTGCATGCATTGGAAGTGGACAAATTGTCCCACTGCCTGGAAAAGTATGTACTCCAACCACAGTCGTGAACCAACTATTATTTTATAAGTGGTTTTTCATATGATCTTTGGATATGGCATGCATTTATTCAAAGTGGTCAATATTTGTGAAAACGATTTCATCTTCACAAGGGAATAAGAATAAAAATTTAGCAACAGCACAAGAATCAACAAGAAATGATGTAAAGCGTGCATTTGGAGTCTTTCAACAACGATTTGCAATCATTCGTGGGCCTTCACGAATGTTCAAGATGAAGGAGCTAACAAATATAATGAAATCATGTGTTATGCTACATAACATGATCATCGAAGACGAGCATGATGATAATCAAAGCCCAAACATTGAGTATGATCAAGTTGATGATAATATTCCAGAACTGTCGTGCAATTCTACAATCGAACTTATGGACTTCATTCAGCATCATCATAAAATTAGAGATAGCTCGGCAAATCATTAGCTCCAAGCAGATCTAATTGAACATCAATGACAAGTTTATTCCCAACAATAGACTAGCAGCAATCCATTATATTTTATCTTCTGATTAGTAGTGACTATATATTCATGCTTCTTTAATTTTCATTCCCTTAAACATATTTTCTTCAAGAACATGCAAATTATTGTTGTAATATGTTCATTATCTATATTAGTTTAAGTAGTTGTAATGCCGAACTTATTAATAAATTCTATCCATGCACAAATTCATTGTCAACATCTTTAAGGTTCTAGAATAAATACCACCAAAGGTACAAAGTATAACATACATACATCCAAGTGTTTAACAATAACAGCCAACCTAAGTCTCAAACTCACTGATTAATGTTTTCAAAATTGTACAAATTTTACTTTGCCTCAATAACAAACAAATTACATAAAGAAACAAAGTCAGTTTTGTTTAGCATTGTGTCTTGCCACGATTTCCCTTTGACGTTGCTGGAAATATATCCGTTGTAATCCATACAAGGTACTCACATTGATCAGCATAATTTTCTCCTCTCTCTCCAACCATTCCCTCTCCACTCTCTCATCCAATTCCCTCCAGGCAAATTCCAGTTTCTCAGCTTTCAACTTCAGTCTCTCGTCCTCTTGTTAGATTTTATTTCCCTCTCTTTCTCGATCATATTGCATCTTCTTGGTCTTAAGCCGAAAAAACTCTTTTCTCTTGAGTGCGTGACTCCTCCAAAAGAGTATACTTTAGCTTGCTCAGCTCAACAATCTCCTCTGCTGACTTGCCTTGGGCCTTACGTTTTGCTTTCTCAACTTTCCTTCCCATTGGCCTCTCTAATTCAATGACATCATTGTCCAAAACATTTTCAGCCTCGATATCACAAACTGAATCTACAACAGCAACTAAGGTACGAGTTGGGGTCAAGGACATCGTCAACCTTCGCTTTAGACCATCCTTTGTGCAATGCTGAATCCATTTGGGTTGGTCGTTCAACAGGTGCCAACAATGCTCGAATTGAAAGGAGGTTTTCTTCGACGATTGGTACATGATCTCTGCTTTGTCAAACTTGCAATTAAAGAATAAAAGGGCAAAATTAATGACCAAGCATATAAAGGAAACATAATTTATAAAAAAGAAAATGCCAAAAGCATATAAAAATGAATGGTTATACATTGTCTTACTCGATCATGCCACTTCGATTCAACCATTTGACTTGGGTCAGTTTAGCACAAAATTTATTGATCGCCTTATGAATAGCTGACCACTGATGTATTAAGAACTCAACACTCCGCTCAGTTGTACTTTCTTTATACTCATGGAAGTATTGACTAATTGTTTTTCAAAGTTGGGCGTGTTTTTGGTCCATTCCCTAGATGGCATCAACGCTACTATTCATCCATGCTGAGACAAGTAGCTTGTCTTCTTCGAGGGTGAAATTCGCACCCTGGTTGATTTTCTTGCGGAGAAAGACTCTACTTGGGGTGAGGCTAGAGAGTCATCAAAAGTCACAGGAGATTATTGACTTTGACCACCAAACTGAGGAGGTTGGTGAAGTACATATGTTCATAGTCTTGTGAATCCATCTCTAAGAAATTGTAGACACACAACAGTTGGTAGACATGTTAGACACTTAAGAACAATAGCGATGTGATTTTTCGAGCTGGCTCAAGAACCGAATGGTAAAATATAGAAAATTTGGCACCCTCGAATAGCTGCAACAATCGGTTGCCATTACTTATCAGCCATCCGGATTACCATGCCGTGGAGGTATGTGCCAAATGTTCTGTGTCCCACGTGGCTTTGTCATCATTACAATTGATGGGGTTAGAGAAGGAAAATCCAATGACAAGAATGCTCTAATCCAACAAAAAAATTGAGTGACATTACTAAATCACAACATAACATGTAGGGGTTATAATTTACAAAATCCAAACAATACTGAGTAGTATAAAAATGAAACATAAGTGAGTGAGCAATATATGGATTAAAACAGAATGTTCTAAAGAAACAAATAAAATAATTCATCCACATTGGTAATTCACAATGTGTCTGCCAAGCTTCTTCAATTTCCAAAATCCAAACAACAGGAAATCAACATGCAAATATCACAAGGCTTTGTCAAAACAGAAATGAGATAAGCAACATATAGATTAAAACAGTGACAAAATCCAATACTGAGTAGCATACAAAATGAATAAGAATATAAAAACAGAAATGAGAAAGTTAAGATCAAAACAAAAATGAGA
Organism: Pterocarya stenoptera; assembly: GCA_003123785.1. Taxonomy (NCBI): domain Eukaryota; kingdom Viridiplantae; phylum Streptophyta; class Magnoliopsida; order Fagales; family Juglandaceae; genus Pterocarya; species Pterocarya stenoptera. The sequence goes on from QEOT01002680.1 coordinate 126,457, forward strand.
AAGTCAGAAAGTAATGATCATAACAGAAAGTAATGCTAAATGGTTGTGTCGAATAAATGAACATTACATGAATAAATCCTAGTCACTTAATAAACAGATAGTGATAGTAAAGAAACTGAATTGATTCTAAATGAATAAGAGCATTCACATCCGCTTCCATAACGAATATGTTCCATGGGGCTCAGAATGGTTTTTTTTTTATTTATTTACAGCATGTGTAACACAAGAGTCCAACCTCGAATGGCTGCAAAACCTTAAACTCCGGTTGCCTCTTGTGTAAACTATCACAAAATACTTGGTGGCCATCCAAGTTTGGATTACTCTGCCATATCAATGAAGCCCCATTAATAACACTTGTGAATTAACCCCCTCCCATGGAGTAATTAGAACCATCATCACAGCCTTACACTAGACATGCAACCCAGGAAAATAGGCCTAAATTAACACCAAAAGCTGCAAAGGACAAAGGTAGAATTGACATTAAGTGATTCATATAAAAACTTACTTAAGACACATCCTATCAAATTAACCTATACAAATATAAAATGATGAATACATATGTAGCCAAGCCAATACATATAACGATTGAGGACCACCACTCAATGCCTATCATCATCTATTTACATTACCATCAAAAGAATCCACAAAAGGCTTATTCATATAGTCTCATAAATGAGAGGCAAATAGATTAATTAGAGACAGCTCTGCAAGACCACATGCTACTTAGAGTAAGGACTTAATAATCCAACAAGACTTAGTTCCATGGAATTACAGCATTTGGGTGGATGGTGTTGTTGAATGAATGTTGTCTATCTCACTGGTAACACTAAATACAAACTGAATAGGCACTAAATTTTTCATGCTTTGATGGCGTATAGAACTGGAATAATTCACAATAGCAGTTCAAAAAAGGAAAAGTACCATTGGCTAGAAAGTATGAGTAATCTTGGATAATAAAATGTTGTTATTTATCCTCAGTCACCTAAGTCAATAAGACTAGACTAAGTAGCATGATTCACCAATGATGACATTTAACCCACGTCTTTCTGTTGGTATGACTAAAGATGATACAATCAAGAATGAAAAAAAAAACATTTTTCATTTTAAATAAATTACAAGCACTTTCCCCTACAGAATCTCAATACAATATTTGTGGTTATAGACAAAATAAAAGAATGAAAGAAATGAAATAGAAAATTGAAAGAAAGTGAGGGAACTACATAAAAACTGCATTGGCTCAAAATTGGTATCTCCAACTAAAGGAAACAATAAAAACTATAATGGCTCAAATTTTTTTATACATGATCGCTAGTACTACAAGGATCTAACTCAGAACATGGTATCTCCAACTACCAAAGTATCGATGTCTCGAAGTGTTTCAAGTGAAAATGAAAGCATGAAAAATAATGAAAACAAAAATAATGAATGCAAAGATAGTGAAATCAAATTAAAATCCTAGAGCAACAGAATCACAAATACAAATGCAAAATCACATCCCGCAAAATCACAGACCCAAATGGCAAACCCTAAATAGATCGTCAGAGACCAACACTATAAATCAGAGCCCCAATTTTGTAGAACATAAAGATTCGACTTAGTGATATAGGCTCAAATTGCAGAACAAGAAAATTCAACTAAATCACTAGCCAAGACAAGGTGTAAATCAGACCCAAGAAAATCGAGTAAAGCACGGCATTAGTATCAAGTTAAATCACAGAGTAAAGCACAACATCAGATGGATGTAAAAGACTATGGAATCTAAAAACAATGAAGCAATATGGGTGTATGCTAGGAAGAAGATGAATCGGCATAGAGCATCCCGTTGTGTGTGTGTGAGAGAGAGAGAGTGTGTGTGTGTGTGTGTGGGTGGGTGGGTGTGCATGAGCCTTACCAGAGACGACAACCAAAGGGGCTGCTGGATGGGGAGGTGAACAACGGTCGGTGGTAAGGAGGTTGTGGAAGAAAGACGTTGAGCGGGATGAGAAACCAAAAGGGAGGATTGGGGATGTACAGTGGTATATGGGAAGCCACTGTAGCATCCCTAAAACCAAGCGCTAAAATGGTGAGCTGGACGGTACATACATTTGGGAAAAACCCCAAATGTAAACCCTAAAATTTAGGAAAAATGAAGTTTCAGGGAACCAGATGAGAATGCTCTTACATATCATAAATGTTCTTTTCATCTTACGTGTATATATATATATATATTGAGAGAGAGAGAGAGAGAGAGAGAGAACATTTGCCTGTCTTTATTGCCATTGTTGCTGGCAAGTTATCCATTTTATTTCCAGGTTTGTGTGCCCCATTTATCCAATATAACTTATTCTACAGAATAATACTTCTTGGTCATCTAAAACTTACCATTTAGATGGTTCTCTTAACTTGACACCACCATGTGATGACATGTGATTTATTAAAAAAAACTTAAAAACCTAAACACAAAAGGGCATAGCGAACCTTGAGTTTCAGTCCTTTTTTTTTTTTTGGTATTTTTGGATGCCAGTTTAGTTTGAATATAATTTTTTGTGTTTTTTTTAATAAATCACGTGGCACTACGTGATGCTGCCACATCAAGAGAACCATCTGACAGGTAAGTTTTAGTAACCTAGTAATAGTACTCTATTAACTAATATATCTTACAAGACATATTAGTTAATAGCATATGTAACATTTTATATGTTGTCAATGGTATATTACAAAAATATACTCAAGTATTTTAATTAAGTCTAGGAAATTAAAGTGTATATTATTATCATTGTTCATATCCTATCTTAAAACTCTTAACATTTAATATTTTATATAATCTAAACATAAATAATTAGATTAAAAGAAATTTACATAAGTAATTATATAACTAGTTAAAACTCATTATAAAATAATATATAAAAAGTTATTTAAAAAATTTATATATTTAGCTGGGTTGGTTCAATCAAGTCTAGGGTGAAAAAATCTTACCTTAGCACCTGATTGAAACTTGAGATTTTATATACTTATAGACCGAGACTGACTTGTCTCCTAATTGGTCTAGCCCAATTCAACAGAAACTGGCCCGTTCGGTTTATTTTTTTAGTCTAAACCAAAAATCTTACTTCCTTAATAGTAGTACCAATACTTGCACTTTTATGTGGTCTCCAAAACATACTGACGTGTTCAATTTTTTACCTAGGAAATATACCATTTTTACCTCCAGATCTTTCAGACCTAAATTTTTTTTTTTACCTTTACGTTCCACACCCAACCTTAATTACAAATCCATCCAACATTTAGAAGTTGTGTTCACTGCGTAAGGGCAACCATTTTCTGCCATTACGTTCCACATCCAACATTTTGCTTCTAAATCCACTGAGTTTCATGCATTTCTTGGTTTATCTTCGTGTGTTGATTGGTAATTGAAGTCCTTTTTTGCGTTCCCTCTTTTCCCAAGTTGAAATCTTTGACAAAAATCATGAAAGAAATTTTATAACTCAATATGGGGGGATTTTTGAATCTAATGTTTTAGATGGACATGGTTGGGATTAAATGGTTTCAAATTTTGAATGGTGGTATTTTCTAAATCTATCTGAAAATGAGGAAAAGCTAAAAATGGTGAAACTTAGTTTAGGTCTTCAGGATGAAGAAGTTGTGTATGATTTTTGGATTGCGTACGTCTACATACAATCCACATTGGGGGCCTGCGTGCGCACGAAATGGATCTTTTTGTAATTTCTCCTACAATTTTGGTTAAACGTCATATGGATCTTGACAGAACTTTCTCCAATGTCTCTCTTGTCCAACGCAGTCGGCCACTCTTTGAGCTTTGTCCTCCACCACTGGCTTCCTCGTGTTTCACTCCGCAAGCAACAAGTGAAGTATTTCTTCCCGGCTCTCTTGAATTTGAGCTCCGTCCGCCATAATCGACATCATCTTCTCCTCCACCACCACCAACTACCAACCATGTAAAACCTTTGAACCTTCATTTTTTTGTTAATTTTTTTTTCATTTCTTTTATTCGGATGATTTATATATTAGGATATAATGAACATTATTTGGTAAATCTATACGGGCATTGCGATTTTATACGGACACAAAAGTGGTTGGGTGAAGCGTGAATCCAAATGTTGTGAACTTCCTTTTTTTTTTTCTTTTTTGTGCATTTCTTTTGGTTTGGCAGATTTATTTATATATATATATATGATATAATGAAATATTATTCGGTAAATTTATATGGCCATTGTGATTTTATATGGACACAAAGTGGTTGGGTGAAGCATGAATCCAAGTGGTTTATTCCCATGACATGACCTACAATCTCATTTCAATACTTATTCATATGCAATTAGATAGATACTTATGCATATGCAATTAATTTTTTCTCCTCTTTATTATTACAAAGAGACTATGTTTGGAAGAACTTGAGCCAACAAATTTTTTTTGTGATGAACAGGATGGAAAGAAATAGCAAAAGTAATTAAACGAACGAGGTGGCTGAACCCACCTTATCTACTAGGCGATCATTGTTTTCTTCTGAAAGCAGTACTTATCTGAATACCCCAAATGTGAGTGAGAAACATGTAGATGAAGAGGTATTAGAGCCAACGCTAGGGAATGCTAATGAGGAGGTATTAGAGTCAATGTCGAGGAATGATGAGAAGGTTTTAGAGCCGACGCCGGGCTCTAATGCTGATGGAGGAGCTTTTAGAGTCAATATCGGGCTCTAATGCTAATGAGGAGATGTTAGAGCCAATGCCAGGGAATGATGATAAGGAGGTTTCAAAGCCAACGACTGGGATTTTTTTAAAAACTAAGTAGGAACTCATTAAGTACTATAAGAAATATGGAAAATAGGTTGGATTTGGCATAATGACCCAACGAACTAAAAGGGATCAGGATAGAAGTGTTAGATATGTAACACTTGGTTGTGTGCATGGTGGGAAGGCAAATCATACTACCAATCTCGCTAAACCACATCTGAAAATGAAGATTGATTGTAAGGCGAAGATTAATGCAATATTGGTTGGTGGGGTGTTGAGCATAAATATTGTTGAGAATGCACACAACCATGATCTAAGTCTAAGAAATGCAAGATTCTTTAGATGTAATCGAGTTATTGATGATTCTATTAAGAGGCAGGTAGACATTAATGACGAGGCAGACGTAGTATGGCTAAAAGTTTTGGCACATTGGTTGTTGAGGCTGGTGGATTCAAGAAACTTTCATTTATTGAGAAAGATGTATGAAATTATATTGACGAGACCTTCGACTTGGCAAATGAGGTGCTGATGCACTTCGTGGGTATTTTGAGAGAATGCAGTATAAGAATGAGGGTTTTTACTCGTTGATGGATTTGTATGATGATGGAAGATTAAAAAAATATTTTTTAGGCTGATGCACACAGCAAAGCAGCATATGGGTATTTTGGGAACGTTGTGACATTTGATACAACATACCTAACAAATCGGTTGAGCATGTCATTCGCCCCTTTTGTTGGTGTTAACCATCATGGACAGTCCATACTGTTGAGAGCATATTTGATATCAAGTAAAAATATTGAAACATTTGTCTAATTATCTAAAACTTGGTTGAGATGCAAGGATGGGAAAGCTCCAAAAGTTATCATCATTGATCAAGACAGGGCTATGAAAAATGCTATCGAAATAGTTTTTCAAACACCTAGCACATATATTATTTGTGGCATATAATGCGAAAACTATCTGAGAAGTTGGGTTCACATTCCCAATACAACTGTGGCTTGAAGACTGCATTGCATAAATGTGTTTATGATCGTCAAACTCCCAATGAGTTTGAGAACTCTTAGGAGGTGTTTCTTAATACTTCGCATAAGTATGTATGGCTTTAAAGTTTGTATAGTGAGTGAATGTATTGGATTCCTATACATCTAAAAGATACGTTTTGGCCTAGGATGAGCATAACTCAGAGAAGTGAAAACATGAAAGTATTTTTTGATGGTTTAGTGCATTTGGGGACCACATTGAAAGAGTTCGTTGATCAGTTTGATAATGTACTGAGAAAGAAAGTAGAGAATGAGATGGTAGCAGACTTTCACTCATTCAACTACACAATTGCATGTATAACCCATTTACCCGTAGAGAAGCAATTTCAAGAATTGTATACTAACTCTAAGTTTAAGAAAGTACATTCCCAAGTCCTAAGAATTATCTATTCTCATTGTATTCTCATCAAGACAGAAGGGGCGATTTCGACATATCAAGTTAATGACTAGCTATGAGTCGAAGAGTGCATCAAGCAAGTTACATATCAAATGTATTTCAATGAAGATGAGTGTAAAGTGAAGTGCATGTGTGGCCTATTTGAGATGAGAGGCATTTTATGTAGACACTTTCTTGCTATTTTCTCAGTGCGAGATGTCCGAGCATTGCCTTCAGAGTACATTATGGACATATGGAAGAAGGATATTAAACGTAGGTATGCTCTCATTCGGAACAGTTACGATGATTTGAGTGGTAAATCAGCTGCTGAAAGGTACTCTATGTTGATTAAGCTATGCTACAAAGTCGCTACAAATGTAGTAAAATATGATGATAATGCAACCGATATGGCACAAAAGTTACGGGCAATGAATTTAATTTACATAAAAACAAAACTCCAGCCCGCACTTGCAAGTATTAGTACTGAGGTACATGATGTTGAAATTGGAAGTTCAAAAAAAGTTTAGTCCTCGCGTTGTTAGAGGTAAAGGGAGGCACCTATTGAAGAGGAGGACACCTCCAATAGAAAAGGTTATGGGGAAGCGACGTACTAAAAGTAACAAGTATGATACCGGTGGCAATAGAAAAAGGAGAAATGTATTTCATTTTTACTTCATTTGCATTTATGTAAAGCATATTTTTGAATCTAATTTCTAAGAAAATGTATGTATTCAAATGTAGGTAAGGAAACAAACGGAATATGACAACTACACGAGTGGTGCTGCAGTACCAACAGATGAGGTGTTACTGCCTGGCTCACAACAAAGTGTTATTTCATAGGTATGCAATTGTCATTTTTACGTATTTGTAGTTGTCATTTTCACACAATAATATTTGTGATTTTTAGTAATTACACATTTTTTTACATACCTCGAGAAAGTTGAATTCTCTAGTTGTGGTTGTGATTTTTACAAATGGATGAGGTGTTACAGATGGATCCTCAACATCATGTCTCTCACGACAATTGATGAATCAATTTTGTTCTTGCTGCTGCTATAGAAGATGCAAGCTTGCTCAGTTTTGGATTTCTTGAGGTCGTTGATGATTTGGAGTCTTGTTTATAGTTGCTGAGGTTTTCGAGTTTGGTTGAATTGATGTATTTGATGATATATTTTTAGATCACTGGATGAATTGTATGACATTAATGTGAAGTTATGTTTTTTAATCAAGAATTGAAGTTATGTTTTGTAATGAAGAATGTGGAGTTATTTCTAAAGTTATATTTTTGCGTGTTGTTTATTTTTACTATTGACAGTTTTTTATTTTGCTGCTCCTATGATGGTTCACTGTTGTTTTTTAATGAAGATGATTCAATATTGTTTTTATTTTACAGATGTAATGCTATGGTAAATAAAACCACAAAGCAAAGAATCTATGGAAAAATATGTAATGTATTGAATGCTCATAAGTTTGGTACAATGTAGCACATAAATTGCATATTACAACAACTTTACAAGTGACCAGTCTAACTATAACGCTTACAAAGTTAACCAAGTTGAGGCCCCTTTTAACAACATGCTTGCGAAGTCCCCAACACAACATTAATCTTCATTTGATTTTGATCCTAGCAACCAACATGAGATTAAAATTGAAAGTCTCCAATACACGCAGAGTAGCATACGTGCATGACTAATTTCTTTAACTTACCTTTCAAGCTCTTCCCGATCATTAAGAAAAACCAACACTCTCTGTTGGATGTCCAACTCTCTTTTCTGAATCTCTTTCCTTATATGCTGGAGATTTTCCTCTCTTTGCTAGAGTTCTCCCTCTCTCAGCTAGAGATATCTTTTCTTGGCAACTGGACTTTCATTGTATTTTTCAAAATCTGCCCATAAAAAGCAGTTGCAGTATGGTTTTCCCTATAGCAAACAACTTCAGAAATCATTGTAGGAAATTGAGACATATATTTCAACAATATAGAAAATTAAAAGTAACACCAAGAAGAGTTGTTAGTAATAACCTCCTTATTGTACTTTGGAGAAGGAAGAAAATGTCGTTTTGGATTTCTTGAGATGTTTGCAAATTTGAGATGTGCTATCAACCCGCATAAGCATTTTGGACCATTTTTAAAACAACAATCAACCAAAGAATATAATGAATGTGATTGCGATGAAGAAATTGCAATTCGGCAACACAAACACCCTTCAAACAAATAATGGTAAGCATTACTGTAACAGACATATTTGGTTTTATACAAATATACATCACTCTTGATGCATGTGAGATATATATGTTGTGACTAGAAAGCCATCTAAGGAATTTGGGTATAAGATGTTCTAGAACTATGTAAGGAATCTTTCTTCAAACAAAACAGCAAATCAAAATCAACAACATGACAGCTAGCAGCTACTAGAAGCAAAACAAACCCCAAGCACGACAGCTAGCAACTATCAACATATAGCTCTAAAATATTAACAAAATATAGCTACGTCATTCCCTCTCAACTACGGCTATCAACATCCCAAAAACATAACACGGCAGTGTAAAAAAATAGAGTATAAATCAACAAAACATAGTATAAAATCAAGAACACAAAAATATGCAATAACTACCCCTAGCAAAACCAACTCCAAGCACGACACCTATCAACTACCAATATATAGCTCTGAAATATTAACAACATATAGCTACAACCTTCCCTTTTAGCTACAGCTATCAACATCCCAAAAACATAACACAACAGTGTAAAAAAACAGAATATAAATCAATGAAACATAGTATAAAATCCAAGAGCAAAATCAAGAACACAAAGAAATATGCAGTAATTACCCAAAGCAAAACGAACCCCAAGTACAGCAGCTAGCAGCTATCACATATATCTCTGAAATATTAACAACATATAGCTACAACCTTCCCTCTCGGCTACGGCTATCAACCTCCCAAAAACATAACACGACAATGTTAAAAAAATAGAGTATAAATCAACAAAACATAATATAAAATCCAAGAGCTAAACCAAGATCACAAAGAAATATTCAATAATTACCCCAAGCACAACAGCTAGCAGCTATCAACATATAGCTCTGAAATATTAACAACATATAGCTACAACCTTCCCTCTCGGCTACATCTATCAACATCCCAAAAACATAACACGACAATGTAAAAAAATGGAGTATAAATCAACAAAACATAGTATAAAATCCAAGAGCTAAACCAAGATCACAAAGAAATATTCAGTAACTACCCCAAGCAAAAACCAACCCAAGCACGGCATTGTAAAAACAAAATAAAGTAAACAAACTAAAAATCTTCAGAAACACGATTAGGGCTCAGACCGAAGGGGACGAGAGGAAGGGTTTCAAATTTGAGAGATTTCGAAATGGGTCTCAGGCGCTCGTAGGAAGGGCTCGAGAGGAAGGGATGGCCAAAGCTCAATCGGTAGGTTGGGGGAAGGGTTTCAAAAACTCGAAAGGGATAATGGGTATCATAAACTTGAAAGGGAGAAGGGTTTCAGAAACACGATTGGGCCAAAGTTCAATCGTTAGGGAAGGGAGAATGGGATTCAAAGGGAGGGAGAAGGGTTTCAAATGGAGGGAGAAGGGTTTTCAAGGGAGGGGAGGGTTTCAAAGGGAGTGAAAAAAATCATTTGGGGATTGAAATGATCTAAGGCATTGAAATGATTCGTTTAATTTAGGATGAAACGATTCGTTTCATTTCGTGCACATGCAATCCCTATTCAAAGACTGCATCCAGAATTATTCTTTTGGGTTAGTTGCTTTTTTTTAGGCTTGAAGATGAGGGTTATCAAGAGAACACAGAGCATGGGCAGACACGAGTCAGTACTACGTCACTATATTTGGTATACTACGTATTTTGTCAGTATATATATCATTTTCCACAATCGTATTTACCACGTCAATGTTAAGTAGTATTACGCGGGTGATGTAATAATGAGTAGCGTTAGTCTTATTGGCAAGACAAGTGTGATAACATGTACAGCTCAATTGCAACTCAAGTATCAGAATCCATATGCATCTTTATTGAACTTCCCTCCAGAGCAAAAGCATATCTCCTCTCAATGTCATTGAGGGTATAAATAATCACAACATTACCGTTGGCGGGCAGCTTTGAAATGCCATCATTCGCTGAGGACAAATGTGAAATTTCACACGCAGTAGCCGTTACAAACGGTGGCACGTTCCGTTATTTATTCACCGACTAGGGGCATTCCGGGAAACAGGCTCTTTTCTTTTTTCTATTTTGACCGTTCGGAGGAAATTCAAAAGGCATAAAAATCGCGGACGTTTCAAAATTCTTGCTCCCACTGTTTATCTTCTCCCAAACGCCGTCTCTGCACAAATCTCATGGCTGATCCAAGCACAAGCCCACCAATAATAATGGAGTCGAAGTCCTTGCACCCTCTTCACCAAATCGCCGAAACACCGACCCACAAGCTTCTTTTGAAACAATGGCTCAAGGAAGAAGAACTAATCCTCGGAAGAATCGCCCTCAAAGAAACCCAGATCGACTCTGTCCGTAGCGAAATCACCATGCTGTGCATCTTCTTCTTCGTCTTCCACTCCACAGCTTTGGTTCTCCTCTTCAACGCCTCCTCTAGAGACCCAGTTGCCAACAAGTTAGCGTGCCACAGGTCATGGATCCCTTCACTCTGTTCTATTCTGTTTTCGCTCGGAATCATTTGGGCCGTGAGGTACAAGACCGACGTAGAGGTCCACCTGGAGAAGCTACTGGAGAGGGAGAAGGAAGATGGGAAGCTATTGGCAAAGTGTGTTGAAGAACTGAAGAAGAAGGGGGTCGAATTCGACTTGCTGAAGGAGGTGGACGCCCTTCGGAGGGCCAAAAGTCTGCGCGTCGAGACCAAGGCGGTCAGGAAGTGGTCGGCGAGGGACTTTGTCACCCTGTTCTTCTTCGCCATGTCTTGCTTTGTTCTTGCAATCACAAGGGTTATTTTGTGTGATTAAGCTTTTTGCTTAATTGGGAGGGGATTAGTTTTGATATTTTTTGTTATGGGTTGGGGGGAAGGTGGAAAAATGGTGAGTGCAGAATACTCTGTTCCGCTCTTGCAGTTAAGAGGAAAATTATATGGCAAAGTTATGAAATCAATATTTCCTTCCGTTTTACACTGATTGCAACTATTTATAATTTGATCTGAAATGAATCGTCCTTTAATATCAGTTTTCGACTTCCGGATGAACATAATATGAATTTTGTTTCTTCATAATCAAAATCTAATGATTGTCAACCAGAATTTGATATCCTACGTCAGATCTACGGACTCTAGGAAGATTTCCGGTTCTTCTATGAATCACTCGCAAGAGCAGGGAACTTCGATAAAGCTCTCAACTTTTTTTTTTCTTTTTTGAGATCAATAAAGCTTTAGAGCACATTAGCTTTGCCAAAGTTTTGCTAAAAGAAGCCTCACATCAGGGGTGGGATCAGCTATTTCTTAATCTAAACTACTAAAATAATTTTTCTGTTTATTTGTTATTTCTTTAGTTTTAGTTATCTAACGGTCTTATCTTTAAAATGAGTGGCTCTCGGGGATATGTCCGAAGTTGTTCTTATATATTGAGCATTACAGCCACCAAATAGTAACCAGGGGCTGCCTCCCAAACCCTTCCTCCCTGTCTCTTCTGTGTCTTTCTTTTATGTAAGACCATCCAAGCATATATAGCCCATTAGGGAGAAAGGCCACTCTCTATTGGACCACACTCGCGGTTAAACAATGAAAAAAGAATCAATAATTGAAGGTAGATGGCATTAGCTATCTCTATTGGACCACATTCACCTTTCCATCTCCGCTTCTTTCATTTCATCTTATTTAATTATTATAAAATTTTTAAACTCTCACACACAATATAATAAATAATTCTAAATCTCAAAATAAAAATTATATTAAAAAATTATATTCTAATAATATTTTATTCCATTTTCAACTTTCATCTTATCTTATCCCATCTCATCTGTGTAACCAAATGAGACCTAAACTACATTTTTGTAATCACCTCATGTAACACCCCGCTCCAAACGGTTAATAATAAAGTCACTTTTAGAAATTCTCCGAGGAGTCGGAGTGTTACTACTGAATCCTGATTTGAAAATATTTTCTTTTATCCGAAAGGAAGCGCTAGGTACAAAGATTTTATAAATAAAATAATTTTTTATTAAAATACTAAGATCATAAAAGAGAGTGTACAGAATCATTTATTAAAATTTCTCAAAATCCGTGCCATAAAAATCATAACTTAAAATCTATGTATATAATCTAGGCCACTATCACACTTCCCTGGACTAAATTTCATTCTGTAGCTCTATCGTTATAATTATGCTAACATCTGGTGGTTTAAAAACATAAAAACAAATTAAAATGAGTCAATGACTCAGTAAGAAACTTATCATAGCGTAAACATGTTTAACATAAGGTTTTTCGTAAAAGTTTTTATATTGAGAACTTAAAACTATGTTTAATCATATTGATGCTTATGCTATACATGAATTATTTATCTAAATTAACTGATTGGTTTGATTTATCTGACTGATCTGTCTGGCCAACACACTTAACTATGTGTGCAAGGTTGTGCACTAATTTCCCTTGCTGCAGAAAAGGAAGCCGACTATGCAGTACTCTGGCGTACTACAGTGGACTACGCTTGAGTCTGTAGTTTGCACGCCCACCCTGAAATTACATTGGTATCATGCATCTGAATGAACATATGATTAACTGATATGATCTTATCTTACACTTGAACTTAAGATAGTTTACATGTTTTATGCAATATGAGATGCATGGGATGCATAATATATATATATAACTATAATATGCGGAATGAAATATGATAAATGGCATGCTTGCAAATATCATGACAAGCGTGGTACATAACAACTGGCTTCGAAAGAAATGGCTTTATAATAATATATATAACTAGCTAACATATGTTATCTTAATTTATGATCAAGCTACTTATCTTATAGTGTTACTTATTTTATTTCATTTTTTTCAAATAACACGCGGAAGGGAGATATTTATAGAGAAATTTGGGAGAGGGTGACGACCAGTTTGGTTGGACTCGGTCATGATCATTCAAGAAGAGTGTTTGAATTTAAAAACATGATCTAGTAGTTCATTCAATGTAGGATTGACAGTGACTGAGGTTGCGTAGGGGACTTTAATCAGTGATGATTTTAAATTAAAATAAATTTCTAATGACCGATCTTTAAATTTTAAAAGGAGTCTAATTCATTCAATAAATAATAAATGAGATTTAACCTAATTATTGAGCCTAATTAAAACTCTTAATCAACCTCAATAATTTATCGTTATTGGGTTTATCCAACATGGCCCATTAAATATAATTTAGGCCCAATAAAAATTATTAATATCTCGAGCTCAGAATTATTGAACCAACTCATTACACCTCACTAACTCCAAGGTGATTGAAGTGCCCTAAACTAGTCACATATGTTATTTTAACTAGGTTTATATTTGTTGTTAGCTAACATCGAATTTTTAATCTAACAATTATATTTTATTTATTTTCTAATAATCATTCTTTTGTATGTACCAACCACATCTAACTGTTTTTTTTTAAGGACCATAAGCAGAAAGGGAATAAACCCAATAATTAATTTGTAAGAAAACAACTTCAAGCATGTATAGGCTTTACATTGATCTCAAATAGATTAGCCTGGTTTGAATAGAGAGATGCTTCTATATCATCATATCTCATCTCATCCCATCTCATCTCAATATCCAAATACCACAAGCACAAATATTTTTCAATTTCAAATTTTTAACTCTTTCATCTAATCATTACCTAATTATTACAACTTCACTAAACTTCCAAACAAAACACAAAAAAATAATTCAACTCTTTCATATCCCAAAATAAAATAATATTAAAAACTTATATTCTAACAATATTTTAAATTTGGAATATTTTTATTTAACTTTTTCTCTCATTTCCCAAAACCTCATAAAACATTTTAACTTAAACCATTTCTAACTCATCTCATTTCATCTCAACTCAAATATCTCACTACTATTCACAAACAATCTCAAGTCATCTCATTTCAGCTTACTATCCAAACTAGTACTATCCAAATCAGACATAAAAGTCAAAAGTGTGAAGTATTACAACTAAAATATCTGTTATACATAGAAATTAATTTGCTACTCATCATCTCACACACCACATTTGTTTTTATTTTTTATATTTTTTGTATCTTCTTTTATTTTATTCCTGCTAAACTAATTGAGTTTTTCTACTCACTATCCATATACCACATATTGGTTATGGAAAAAAAATAAAAAATCATATGTGGTGTGTAGTGTAAGAATAATTAGTAAAATTTCTCTACATAGAAACGTGTCTTCTATACATAGAAATTATTGGTTAAGTGTTTTAACAATATGGCAGGGATTATGTAGGGGAGTAGATCACAACAACAAGGTGAGTAGATGGTGGAGAAGATCATGGCAACACAATTGGTCAACTTGTCTCATCATCCCTCCTCAAGTGCAAGACGATACTGGATGGATGAAGAGCTTGCTACAGTTTGGAACAAATTTCGGAGCAAATAGCAATTTGGTGAAAATATCAACTACTTGGTCGTTACCATAAATATGTGCTAGAGGAATGACTCCACAAGCTACCTATTCATGCATAGAGTGAATGTCAATCTCTATATGCTTAGTCCAATGATGGAAGACCAAGTTTCAGGCCATGTTGATGGAACTAAGATTGTCACATTATAGTGTGGACGAAGGAAGAGGATAACCAAGGTTGGTAAGAAGATGCTTGAACCACATAAGTTCAACAGTAGTTGCTGCAAAGGTGTGATACTTAACTTGTGCCGAAGAATGAGAAATATTTACTTGTTTCTTTGCTTCCCAAAATAGTAAGTTGCCATGTTGTAAGCCCCATTCCCTTGGGGTTGTGAATAAAGTCATTTTTTAAAAGTCTCGAGGAATTGGTGTGCTAATGACTTTGACTTTAAAATTTTTTCTTCTTTATGAAGCATCGGATACAAAATATTTCATAAATAAATAAAGTCAATCTTTATTAAAATATTTAAAATATAAAAGTAAGGGTGTAACGGGTCTGATTTTAGACAAAATTTTAGACCGAACCGGTATGACCAGTTTTGCATTTTTCAAAACCTATTACGCACCGTTACCCTCATAAACTGGTACTTCTGGTTTTACCCGTTTCCGATCCGGTCCGGTCCCCTTTTTCGATTTTTTTAAAATGTAAATTTGACATTAGTATAATATTAGACTATTAGATAGCTATATATTAGTATTAGTTATAAACTATATATTAGTATAGCTATATAATACATGATCAATTACATTTTCATTTTTAAGATTAAACTTTATTTTATAATAACATTATTATATAATTATATTAATAGCATATAATTAAACAAATTACAAATGTTTATATTTAAGATTAACATTTTATGTTATAATTAATAAATTATAATATGAAATTACTTTATATATGATATATAATTATATTATATATATTTCACATATAATTATAAATTATATATAAAACTTATATATTAATATATATAAAACTTATATATAAAATATTATTTTTTATATATATTTTATCAACCGGTTCGGTCCGAAAAATCCCAAAACCAGAACTGGACTGGTTCCGGCTGGTTTATGAAATATAAGAATCGGTTTCGGACCGGACCGGTTCAAAATCAGTAAAACCAGTCCTGTCCGGTTCGGACCAGTTTACCGGTTTTTTGATTTAAATTTACACCCCTATATAAAAGAGAGTCTGCGGAAGTACTTATTAAAATCAATCATGTCTCATGTGCTTATCAAGAATAACTTATTAAACTAAAATCATGAAAGTGAGCATGTCATAAATTGTCTAAGCCTCTGCCTTATCTCCCTGGGCCAAGTCTCGTCCTGCAATTTCATCATTATAAAAATCATCACCTAGGGTGGTTAAAACATAAAAACATACAAAAATGAGTTAAATACTCAATAAAAAACACATCATACTATAAACATAAGCGTTCTTTGAAAATGTACATACTTATAGTTACATATGTAAATAATATGAACATGAACATGAATTTGATCTATGCATGAAATGCCTTAACTTGTCTTTCATTTGTCATTGGCCAGTATCCATTGTTGACCCCCGTGAATTAAGTTGGTAAATCTTAATAGATTCCAATTCAGCTCGTGACCGTGAGTTGTGGAATCTATACATAAAGAAGACACACTGAGTACACTACTAGCGTCTACATCCTAGTAATGCAATATGCCTCTTAAATATATGGTACCGTCTTCGTATTATAACACAGGCCATTAGGTATCTTAACAATCATACTTCATCAAAATCATACATACATAGTTTTGTCTTATCACATCATATCATAGTCATAGATTTCAAATGCAATAATGTTTTATCATATCATACATTTCAAATCAAATCATAATTCTTCATAAAATGATGTGATACATATTTTCTCACATAAAATCATAATCTTTCATAAATATTTTGATGCATAACTCTTCATATAAAATTATATTTTTTTCAAATATTTTTATGCATAGCTCTTCACATAAAATTATGACTCGTCATAAATATTTTGATCATAACTCTCACATAAAATCGTGGCTTTTTTTTATTTTTTATTTTTATAAAATATCTTGATGCATGTATCATACAACTAACTTGAAACTTATGCATAAAGTCATGGCATTTATAAATCTATCATGGCAATCAAAAATCTTTTTTTCTCATGACTTGGGTATGTAAAAAGGGGTTTCCAATGGAGGGCGTACATGCATAATATTTTTATAAAAGAAGTATCATTTACCTTACATACGTGAAAACGTATGATCATGCTACTTACCTCGTAGTGTTAATCCAATATTTATAAGGCGGAGGTGATTACCTATAAAATAGGAAAGTAATTTAATGACTAAATAAACACTTCGAATTCAATCCCGAAATACTTAAATAGTCTATATTTCCATAACCTAAAATTCTTGTAATCCTAAAATATCATCATTTCCCAAGTATTTGGTATCCACTTAATTTCTCTGAACAAGTACATGGTTAAATCCTAAAATATTTTTACGCCTAAACAACACAACTCAACTTTTACTAATTAACTATAATAAGGACAAAGCTAAAGCAAATCAAGATATAGATAAACTCTAGTTTATAAAAATATGTTATTCATATTTATCTTGTGTAATTATCTCAATCTCATTGTACTTATCTAATGTAACCGATATAGTCTATAAATACAACAGTGCCTCCCACAAATATGTTATTGGAGATTTCCTCAACCTTGTGTAAAACTTATCTATTATCTTGGTATCAGAGCGTTGCTTTGGTTTGAAGATGTTATGCTGAGAGCGAGTTTGCATGGAGTGTTGGCGAGGCAACGGAACAGCAACTGCTGGAGCAGGCTGGAGCAGAGGTAGAGATCGAGATAGTATCCATAGGGGTAGGTGAGGCAAGGTGATCCTGAAAAGTAAGAGTCTCAGAAGAACTAAGGGTCATAGACAAAGTAGCCGAAGGAAGTGAAGTAGGTGTGGTAAGAGAGGAAGGAAGTACAACATGACTAGAGAGAGGAGTGGAAGGAGAGGAGCACATTGTTTTGAAGGGAAAACAAGTCTCATAAAAAACAACGTGACGGGAGATGAACACACGCCCAGTTTGAGGATCAAGACATTTGAATCCCTTATGAAGATTACTAACACCCAAAAAAACATAAAGTTTAGATCTGAAATCAAATTTGTGTTAGTTGAAGGGTCGAAGGAAGGGATTGCAAGCGCACCCAAAGACACAAAAGAGAGAATAGTCTGGATGTTGATCAGAAATTTTTTCAAAAGGTGTAAAAGGCCCAAGAGATGAGGGAGTTATCTCCCTCATATCGCAGAGAAAT
Organism: Pterocarya stenoptera; assembly: GCA_003123785.1. Taxonomy (NCBI): domain Eukaryota; kingdom Viridiplantae; phylum Streptophyta; class Magnoliopsida; order Fagales; family Juglandaceae; genus Pterocarya; species Pterocarya stenoptera. Next base: position 144,561 of record QEOT01002680.1, read on the forward strand.
GTATGAATCAAACGAGGGAGATAACTCCTCAATTTAGGTCTTGGTTACGTGCTGATCTCGGAGGGAAGAAACGTCGTGACTCTGTTGTGGGTTATTTCAGTTATAGGGAGACCAGCCATAGCGATGATCAGGGATGGTAGAAGGGAGTGGATGGTGGAGCAGGCCAGGTTGGGGTCACGCCAGTGAGTTTCACAAGCCCAGAGTCAATGGATTCACGAGCTACGAGACAAAAGACACATGGGGTGGAGGGAACGAATCCGGCATCAAACGACGGTAAAGGACAAGGCAAGCTTCCTGGCGAAATCTCTGGTGTAAATCATGGTAATGGTGATGCTAAAGCATCAATGCAGCAACAGAGTGGGGAAGCCCTACGTGAGACAGCTTTGAAAGAAAGTACTGAGGTAAAGCATGTGGAATTGACAGACAAATACTTCAAAGTTATGGTTGGCAAGTCAGCTTTTGATGGTCAAAAGGTTGGCGCGGGAAACATGGCAATGAATACTAATCTAAGTGAAGTGGTGCATCATGTTGGGCAAAGTCTAATTGAACCTCTTTGGCATGATCACATCCAAAATGTGGGGAGGGTAGCTCAGGAATTTTGACCTTTAAATCCAATAATCACCCCTGGCCCACTGCCAAAAGCAACATGGAAGAAGTGAGCTCGTGATCCAGGTAATAATCATGTCCCTCAAAGTGTGACCTTGGAAAAGAAACGCAATTGGAACAAAGAGAACATTGAACCTGGTCATACAAAGCCGGAAAAAAAAAGAGTAAATTACAGGCTCTAACGTTGCTAAGGATGAGGATGCTAGAGTGTTGCGTGATTTCATGAGATCGGCAAAGACGGTTAATCAGCCTTGCCGGAAGTAATGATTATTCTTAGTTAGAATTCCCATGGGTTTGGGAACCCACTGAGAATTAGAGTGCTTCATGAATTAATCAAAAGAGAAGATCCCAACATTTTATTTCTTCAAGAAACTCGTTTACAAGTTAAAGTAATGGAGAAGTATAAGTATAGTTTGGGTTTTGAAAGTTGTCCGGTTGTGAGTAGTGAAGGTAGAAGTGGGGGGTTAGCTTTGTTTTGGAATAAAAACTTCCGACTTACGATTCTTAATTATTCAAAGTTTCATATTCATGCTTTGGTTACTAATGTGGGGAGTAGTGATCATGTTGAACAAGATTGGTTTTTGACTGGTGTTTATGGTCATCCTGAGGCTGCAAGAAGATAGGAAACATGGGACATGATTAGTTCTCTACAAATCGGTGCAAGCAAAGGGTTGTTGATGATGGAGGACTTTAATGAGATATTAAGTAACCATGAGAAATGTGGTGGCAGAGTTAGAGCAGAACGACAAATGAGGGCTTTTAGACAGATGGTAGATGATTGTGAGATGCAGGATTTGGCGTTCGATGGCAATCAGTTCACTTGGTGGAATGGTCGGGAAATGCAATATAGTATTTATTAAAGATTTGATTGTTTCATTGCTAATACGCATTGGAAGTGGCTGAATACTATGGCTAAAGTTTACCATTGTGGGGCTCGCTACTTAGATCATGTGTCTACATTCTAAAGCAGTAAGAGAATAGCAGGAAATGTTTTAGCAAGAAGATTTTTAGATTTGAGGCCATGTGGATGGATGAACCTGAATGCAAAAAGGTAATTGAGCCTGCATGGACAGGGCTTACAGGCACTCGGGAGTTGAGTACAATCATGAAAAAAAATACAACTTTGTGGGGAGGAACTTATTGTTTGGAATAAAAATAGTTTTGGCAATGTCAAAAAACATATAGAGATAGCCATATTTTATTTAAAAAGGCTGCTACAAATGGATCCGTGCTGTCATATGAGAGATAAACACAGAGATGCCAAATCTGAATTACGGAAGTGGTTAGAAATAGATGAGTTGATGTGGAAGCAAAGAGCAAAAATCATGTGGTTACAAAGCAGGGGACAAAAACACACGATTTTTCCATAATAAAGCTTCTCAAAGGAGAAAAAAGAATCTGATCTAAGGTGTTAGGGATCTTGCTGGTGATTGGTAGATTGCAGACAAAAGGGATACTGTAATTGTTGAATATTTCACAAATTTGTTTTAGTCTTCTGATCGATAGGGCCATACTGATTTCTTGGAGGATCTTTTTGAGAAGGTTAGTCAAGATATGAATGATTCCTTAACTAAAGCCTTTACAGCAGAAGAGGTGAGATTGGCTTGCATCAAATGGATTCTATAAAAGCTCCAGGCCTTGATGGTATGGTTCCCCTCTTCTATAAAAAATTCTGGGATGTGGTGGGGGTGGATGTGACTGAAGCAGTTCTAAGTGCACTCAATTCTGGACAATTTTCAATTGGGATTAATCATACTTTTATCACCTTAATCCCTAAAAAGAAAAAGCCTGAGGAGGTATCTGATTACAGACCAATCAGCTTATGCAATGTTCTAAGTTAATATCAAAAGTGATTGCAAATCGCCTCAAAGGCGTATTATCAGAAGTGATTTCACCAACTCAAGCAGCCTTTGTTCCTGGGAGACTTATTATTGATAACGTGTTGATTGCATATGAAATGGTTTATTTCTTGAGGCAGAAGAGGAAGGGCAAAAATGGATATATGTCTTTGAAGCTAGATATGAGCAAATCTTATGATAGAGTTGAGTGGAGGTTTCTTGAAATGGTGATGTTAAAGATTGGCTTTAAAGAACAATGGGTGCAGTTGATAATGAAGTGTGTAAAATCTGTATCTTTCTTACTCTTAGTTAATGGAGAGCCTCAAGGTCCAATACTTCCTTCCAAAGGACTGAGACAAGGGGATCCGATATCCCCTTATCTTTTCCTATTATGCATAGAGGGGTTGATCTCTCTTTTAAAGAAAGCTGAGAGAACAAAGAAAATTAAAGGGTTGAGCATCTGCAGAGGAGCACCAAGACTAAATCACCTTCTTTTTGCATATAACAATGTTCTTTTTTGCAGGGCTAATATGGTGACTAATATACATATTCAACACCTGCTACAACTTTATGAGCAGGCCTCAAGTCAGAAGGTGAACAGAGAGAAAACATCCATGATTTTCAGCAAGAATGTGCCTCATATAGAACAGCAGAAACTTCTCTGTTTCTGGGAGGTACGAAGCCACCAGCAGCATGAGAGATACCTTGGCCTCCCACTCATGGTTGGTAGAGAGAAGAGATGAACTTTTTTAGATTTGAAACTTAAGGTGTGGACAAAATTGCAAGGGTGAAAAGAAAAATTGTTGTCTCAAGGAGGTAAGGAAGTCTTGATTAAAGTTGTTGCCCTCTCTATTCCTACCTATACTATGAGCTATTTTAAATTACCTTCCACTTTATGTACTGAGTTAGAGAGTATGATAGCAAACTTCTGGTGGGGAAAAAGGAAAGATGAAAACATAATTAGATAGATAAGTTGGACGAAGATGTGTGAGACCAAAGGAAATTGTGGCATGGGATTCAAGAACTTGCAGACTTTTAACATGGCACTCATTGCAAAACAAAGCTAGAGAATTATGACGGAAGAGGGCTCTCTATTATACAAGCATTTCAAAGCCAGATATTTTCCCAAGACCAGGTTCCAAGATGCTAGAATTGGAGCAAATCCCTCCTTTGTTTGGAGAGGAATTTGGGAGGTTAAAGAACAGTTGCTGAAAGGCTGCCAGTGGAGAGTGGGTGATGGTAAGTCTATCAATGTTTGGACTAACTATTGGCTGCCACAGCATAAGCTCATCCCAAAGCCTGCAGGAACTGCTTTGGTTCATCAAAGTGCTACAGTTGTGTGCCTAATTGATAGAGAAACAAGATGGTGGAATGTTGCTAAGATACAAAGTTTAATTCCAGCACAACAAGTAGCAGAAATCTTTGAAATTCTGTTGAGCTTTGAACCTGCAGAAGATTGTCTTATTTGAGAACACAGCAAGAATGGGGTGTATTATGTCAAGAGTGGCTACAGATTCTTCAACTTGCTAAAGCATGATGAACAGGTGGGGCAATGCTCCAAAGCTCAAAATAGAGGAAATTTTGGCCAAAGCTATGGAGGATGAATGTGCCAAATAGAGTTAAGATCTTTACATGGAAGGCCTGCCAAAATGGCTTACCTACTTTGCTGAATCTTAAACTTCGAAAAGTTGTTAAGGAGGCTGTTTGCAAGTGGTGCAATGAGGAGGAAGAGGATGTTACTCATGCTCTACAAAAATGTAAAACTGTAAGAGAATCGTGGTCTGATCAGTTTCCAGACTTAATCACAGATGCTCTCAATACCACTTTGCTAGCCCTTGCAATGTAGGTCAGTACAAATGTAATAATGGAGACTAGGAGAAGCTATTCATGATAGCCTGGGGCATGTGGTACAGAAGGAACCAGTTGTTACATGAAGCTGTGGAACTTACTGCTATGCAGGCAATAGAGAATGCATTGGTATCTTATAAATCCCACTTACAAGCGCATGACCCTCATGGAGAAAAGAAAGTTTGTCGATGGGTGCCTCCTGACCAAGGGATCCTAAAGCTAAATGTGGATGAGGCAATGTTTGCAAATCAACAAAGTGCTAGGGTTGGAGCTGTTCTAAGGGATGAAAAGGGTGATGTGATCCTCTCAGCTTGCAAAATGGAAAATGAGATTATTGATCCTATTGAGATTGAAATGCTAGCAATTTTGAGAGGGTTGCAGATATGCTTACCTCTTGGAATATCACAACTTGTTATCGAGAGTGACTATTTGCTTATGGTGAATGAAATTCAGACTGACAAAGCATCAAGATCACTTCATAGAAACCTTGTGATGGAGATTAAGCAACTTATGCAGCGATTTTCAAACTGCTTTATACAATACAGTGATCGTTTAGGCAATAGTGCAACCCATGGGATGGCAAAACATGCATGGAATATTGATGATTTGATAATTTGGTGGGGTTCTTATCCTAATTGTATTGCCCAAGTTATTTGGCCTAATTCTACATTGTAATCTTTATTTCAAAGTATTGAATGAAGGTTTTTCAGTTATCAAAAAAAGAAAAAAAAAATTCTCGTCCTCTTGAAGGTGTCCCAGTACAAGATGTTCACTGAACTCCCATTGTCAATTAAGATCTTACAAGTTGTGTAGTTAGCGATGAGCAGTGTGACTACCAAAGTATCATCATGAGGGTATAAGATGCCCTCACAATTGGCACAATCGACGTATACAAACGATATGTCGCTAGCTTCAGGGTTGCTCAACCGCGAAGACTTCTTCGTACCTCGTCCGTTGGTGTGTGCTTTCCTTGTGGTAGAATAGGCTCCCCCGCAGGCAAAGCCACCCTCTATAGTTCTAATTTTCCTAGGGGCTTTTGCTTCCCGAGTGGACTACGGTACTGGGTGCGCCCTCTCCTTTCATTCTTATCTCTCTTCAGGGTCACACTTCTCCTCTGAGCTCTTGGCAACCTTTCTCTTTGTGGTCTTATCTCTCCTCTGGGCTCTTGGTTTTAGGCAACGAAGCCCTCCAACTCCTTGTTTCTTCGCATATCTTCTATTTAGTTCTTGAGGATATAGTGTTCCTTAGTGTTGTGGCTTCACATTCACAATAGCCACATGCGAAGCAGAGAAACAATCTTGCGTGATCCCAGTGAGTGAGGGATATCTTCGATGATTAAGTCAATTAGAGAAGTAAGAATCTATGAATGAATTTGCATCCATTATAGTGTATTCATGAAAGCATATTTATTGGATCTGGGATGCACAATATGGAGAGACCGTTAAGCTTGAGCACAACACAAAGGACGATGGTATCCATTTGAGAGAACTGTCTTTGCTGCACCTATTTTGTTGGCTTGAATATTGTGATGCTATCGGCCCCCATTTGTGATTTGGTAAAAGACCGCAACATCGAGATGCGCACTGCACAGGTTATACCCCTAACGTTTTGTGGAACATTGTGTGCTCGCATGCTCGGCACACTTGTGTTAAAAATAATCACAGTGGAAAGACTTCAGATATGTCATAAGTAAGATATCAATACCAAAGAAACATATTTTAGAGCATCAAACTTAACATCATAACTATCCAAAAGTAAGGGTGTAAAAAACAAATCAGAAAATTGGTTGAACTAGTTCGGTTCAATACCGGTTCTTAAGAATCAAAATTGGCCCAAAACCGGTTCGGTGTCGGTTTTTATATTTAAAAAATTAGTTTGAACCGAACCGGACCGATATCTATATATATAGATATTTATTAATTTTTTATATTATATATAAAATACTTTCTATATTAAGTTAGACACTAACAGACGTAATCAAGTATAAAAATGAGTTAGACACTAGTATAATAATATGAAATTAGATACTATAATATAAGTCTAGTATAGAAATAAATTAGACACAACTTACTAGTATAGAAACAAGTCTAGTATAATAAGTTAAATCTCACTAATTATACTATACTAAGTTAATCTCACTAATAAATTAGACACTATGAGGATACTTGCAAAAAAAAAAAAAAGAGAATATCATTTGAGGAGAACAACCATTAGAGGAACTGGCTTTTAAATCTCAACTTATGTAGTGCAACATGTGTAAACAGTAAATCAAAAAAACTAGACCAAATCGGATTGGACCGAAATCGAAAAATCTAAAAGTTTGATTTTGGTGACGAACCAATCCATATTAGTTCTTAAATTTTTAAAATTAGTATATATCAGTTCGGTTCTAAAATTTATCTAAAATTTGACCAAACCGGACCGGTTACACCCCTATCCATAAGTCACAACCCCACAATATCAAGGCGATACATACCATAAATTATTCATTAATTCACTAGAAATAATAAATATGGTTAATACATAAAACAATAGCACAAAACGGGGACAAGCCCCCATACTACTTGTTGATGTCGTGTTTTGCAGCCTGGGCAACACCACACTGTTTGGCTCAGGCCTGGTTCCTGCTAAGATGGAGAATGGGGAGCTCGAGGGCCGTGGTACCTCTGACGCTCAAGTTAGTTCAAGGTAGGAGATGAAGAGAGGAAATGAGAGCTTAGGGAGAATAAGAGTAGAAGTATTTAAGAGTGTAAGTAACCCCTTTCTCGGCTGAGAAATGGGGTATTTATACCTAGTCGGGGGGATTTCCTAGGTGATGGTGACTAGTATGCGGCTTCGTACCGGGATCGAGTGTCCCTACTAGCTTCTTGCTTCCCTGCAAACCTGCCAGGCCTAACCATGGTTGTCGTTGACACTCAGGGGGCATGCTGTTGCATGCCAACCCCTGGGACACATTGAATGCAGTGTGGCCCTTACCATGGCATGCCCACTCCTGTTCTATTAAATACGGAGTGGTTCTGGTCAGGCACGTTCCTCCTCCTATGTCATCCGAACAACAGTGTCAGGGATAGGTGATGTCCCTGACGATCAGCCAGCTATGGTGTTAGGCGATCTTGTCCACCTCCTGTCCTTTTGTCAGTATACCCTGCCAGGTGCTCCTCCACCTGGGCCTCCACGGCCGACCCGGCCCAGTCCAGGCCTTATACGTGGGCCTGGGCCCGGGCCTTATCCCAAGCCCGGCCCCTTAAGGATTTCTCCCCACACTACTATTTAACTGCATTGGGTCTTCTTGCTCGTAATCTACCTCGTTCCCTACATCTACATCAAAACTTACACAAATTCAAGGAGCGAAATCTTAGTACGTGCCACACGTGAGATTTCGAGAAAATCTTATTGAGTTATATCTCATGAGAAACTTAAAAGGTTGGTAATTGACAATGAAGATAACGAGTATGGACTTGGTAATAAACCACATGCTGAGGTGAGAGCACACGCCTTTTTTTTTTTTTTTTTAAATAGACCACACGTGTAATTGAAATATAATTAGTTTCACAAAGGACTTGCTGATCCAATGCTCAAAACATTACACAAGAAGATTTCCTCCCCTTGCTTCATGTCGGCTTCTTGCGGTTGCCGCTTTGGTCACGTCACGACCTTTCATCGGTCTTAGCACGCACATTTACCCAACAAATCCTGTTGCAGAGAAATGTTATTCAACATCTTAATAACTATAACTCCTTGATAATTCACCGATGGTTAATCAAATGATTCGAAAACTATTATTAATATTTTATTATTTATCTACTAATAAATTAATAATATACATCAACAGATCATGAAATGATTATGGTTAAAATGATGATTAATAGTATATTTGTTTTTAAATTATACACATTTGAATAGTATAATATTTTAGAATTACATTGTATAAACACTTTTATTTAAATTGCATTTATATTATGAGTAATTAATCTTCATTTTAAATATCTTATTTATCATAATCCAGATGAATGAAGTAAGGTGACTGAATATGATAAAAACATAATAGCAGAGATGCTAAAAGATCGTATTATTTAAAGTATAAACTTCAAAATTGGAATTTAAATAAAAAACAAATGAGTTAATCAATATTTATTACATTTGGATATATAACCGTCAAGACAATTTATAAAATTCTTATACAAAAAATTATAATAAAGTTAATATTTTTGCAAACAAAAAGTTATGCCACGTTGCTTTAGAGCACTAGCATCCGGTACCCTAGAGCACTGGCCAATAACAGTGCATCTCTAAAGTTTGGCTAAATATAAATAAAATGGTCTGCATTAGAGTAGTCAAAATGAGTAAGCTCTACATATGAGTTACAGTACCACCAAAGTTTTCTTCATATTTGGAAATACACTGTTCATCTTAAAAAGAATTATTATATTCTAAAAATATACACCAACTGCACATTGGGACATTACTCATTTTCTTGCTACTTGGTTGGGCCTTTCACATTGAGATGCTGGATAAAATATTGGGTTATTAAATTATTAATTAACATATCGTTAGTGTAATTGCAAAATTTGAAAAAAAAATTAAAAATAATATTATGTTATTATTTTGGCTAATCCAATGTGGGGTTATATCTTGAATGGTTTTTTTTTATAAAAATAATTCTATTAATCAGCAAAAAACATTAAAAACTTTGTTTATCAACCTAAACAACAGGACTCAGGAAAAGATCTTTCCCACACATTTATATCATCAATATTCCAAGCAAGCTTTACTAATTTGTGTGCTCCCTCATTGCCCAAACATCCCACATGCTGAATATTGCAGTGGTTAAAAACTCTCATCAATTTTTTAATCTCCTTAATCACATTACCAAGCATAAACATAGAGGAGGAATCATTTCTATGAATAGTATGAACCATAACAAGATAATCTATTTCAATAATCAGATTTGGATGCCCCTATGTAGACAGAAATTGTAGACCTCTTAAGATAGCCACCAACTCAATTTCTAGAAGATCATTCACTGCAAACTCTTTCTTACTAGCTGCCAATAGAACTTCACTCATGTCATCCTTAAGCAAAACTCCCACCCCTGCTCTTTGTTGATCAAAGAAGATGGACCCATCAACATTTAGTTTTAAAGATCCTAGTGGAGGAGGAACCCAAGTACCCTTGCTCTTTTGTCCAACACCCCTTATTTGCTTTAGATCATACCTGATATGAACCCATAGAAATGGAATCTCTTGAACCCACAATCAATTTGAAAACTCACCCAAGAAAGCCAAAATCAAGCCAATGGAAACTTTAGACCTGTTGAGGAACTCGTTTCAAGAACCTAAATTATATGAAAATCTGGACCCATTGAAGAAACTATCTCAAGAACCTAAATTATAAGGAAGAACGCCACAAAAGTTGTGATTTACCTTTGATAAGTTCAAAAGTTCATTAAAAAATAAGAGGAGATAAACTCAATTCACAATGAATAAATTCATCAAATTTTATGAACTTCTTAAAATGAGGTTACAAAAAGTATTCAAACCAAAACCTAATTAAAATCCTATGCAAAATGAAGCCTTTACCTCCAAAAATACCTTTGAATGAATAGTGACGCGGCTACAGTATTTCTTGAAATCTTAGTTTGACAAAATAAAACTTATGTGGGCCAAGCTTCCTCAAGCCCAATTATTTTAGACTAATTCCTATAACTAATAAAATAAGTTCATTTAATGAATAAACAAGTCAAAGGCCTTCAATCACATAAACATAATAATAGGCTCTAATTTATGTTGCACTCTTCCATAGTTTGTATCACGTAGATGATCCCTGGATCTCCTTCTCTCAATCCCATCTTGAATATTCGGCTCTTGCTAGACTCGTCCCAAGTGAATTGCACTAATTATTGCATTGCTTCATTGCACTTCTTAGCTCTCGATCTTGTGATTGCCCCATCTGAAACTTGCAAATGATCTTTAAGACTTAGTCTCCCTTGGTGTCCATCATTCCCCCTCTCCTCAAAAGTCAAAAGGATTCGACCTCAAATCACCATCTGCATCAAAGGGAAAAAGATCAGAAACATTGAAAGTAGCAGAAATATGATACTTACCTGGAAGATCCACTTGATATGAATTTTCATTAATTTTTTCAAGAATTTGAAAAAGTCCATCTAAGTTATTCCTATCATCAACAAGCTAAAGCATCAAAGCTAAAGAAGTAAGTGGATTAAAACCATAAACAACTTCAAAAGAAGAATAAAAAATAGTAGTATGCATGGACATATTATATGCAAACTCTAATAAAGGCAAATGATACTCCCGCAAATGTTCATACAACAAATCAATGAATGGCAAATGATATTCCCACAAACATTCATGAAACAAATTTAAAGTCTTTCTTACACCAACATGACCACTCCAATTATATGCAATCTCAATGAATGGTAAGCAATATTCCCACCCATGGTCACGCCACACGTTTAAAATCTTTTTTACACCATAATGACTCAACAAACCACATATATGCACTAGCATCTCACGCATAAGACTAGTAGACTCACAAAGTTTATTATCTCTAAACAAATACCAATATAGTCTATAGCACTTCCCAAACGATGCCTTCTCACATGCTCCATACACACTAACAAAATCATCATTATTAGCATGCAATTACTTATCATATTCAAATCTCAATAACTTTGCATCTAAAATGAATACAATGACATACCTTCTTGCTAAAGCATCAACCACAAAATTTTTGTTACCTTGTATGTATTTGATTATAGGAGGAAATGCATCAATGAATCCATCCCACTTGGCATGCATTCTATTCAACTTACCTTGTCCCTTCAAGTACTTCAAGGACTCATGATCGTCAAAAAAAGGTCGGGTAGGAATTGTTGCACTAGGCATAAAATCAATGTAACGATCTATCTCTCTAATAGGTGGCAATCCACTATACACACCACTAGAAATCATGACCTCATATCCCTGCAACAAAGAGACAACAACACTAGGCAATGGTTTGTCAATTTCTTTAGTAGTAAAATTTACCTTAGCATAAAAACTCACTTTTCTCTTTATTTTTCTCTCATTTTTTTCACTGTCTTTTCTTTTCACTCTTTTTTTTTTTTTCTTTCACTCTCTTTTTCATCTTCTTTTTTTGAACTCTCAGCCTTACAAGTATTTTTCAACTTATTCTCTCTTTTCAATTTCACTTGATCCTTATACACTTTTCTTCGAGTCAATAGTACAAGAGTAATGGTCTTATTGTTTTTTTACCAAAGTATACATATTCTTGAACTCGTCATGAATCATTTTTCTATCATACTACCACGGCCTTCCCAACAAAATATGGCCAACATACATAGGCAGTACATCACAAAGTACTTCATCCATGCATTTTTCAATTGAAAAAGAAGCTAACACTTGCCTATTTACCCTAACCTCCCCACAATCATTCAATCATTGCAACTTGTATGGTCTAGAGTGTTTCAAGGTACACAAATTCAAATTCTCAATTAAAATAATGGTAGCACCATTAGTACAACTTCCCCATCAATGATCATACTACATACCTTGTTGTTGATATGGCATCTAGTAAGGAAAATATTCTCTCTCTACTGCTCCGTATCAACCACCTTGATTTGTGTATTGAGAGCACGTCTGGCAACAAGAGATTCACCTGTTACGGGGTACTCCATTCCGTCATCATCACTAGTATCAACCAACTCAGGCATCTCTTCACTATCACCCTCACTCTCAGTCATCACCTCTCCATTGTCACGCATAATCATCACTCAGACATTAAGATGCGATGTGCCCTGAACCCAAACACTTAAAACGTTTAATATCTTTATTTCATGAAGGTTGGGATTCAACCTTGAGTTTGTTGCTAGTTCCCTCATCATTCCCCTTAGGTGGTTCGATCATCATTTTTGTTACAACTTAATCATTTTTATCCCACTGTGATTTCCAATGAGTGCTAGAAACTGAAGTATACCTTGTTGTACCATTTCTCTTTAACTGCCTCTCCACATTCATAGCTATGTGCACCATGTCCTCTACTTCCATATAATGTTGCAACTCAACTAAATTGGCTATCTCCCTATTCATCCCACTCAAAAATCTAGCCATCGTGACCTCTTAATCCTCCACTACATTAGCCCGAATCATAGCTACCTCCATCTCCTTATGGTAATCCTCAACACTGCTAGACCCCTATGTAAGATTTTGTAGTTTTTGGTAGAGGTCTCTATAGTAGTGGCTAGGTACAAATCTCCATGTTTTACAGGCCTCTCAAGATTCCTCCTCCTATTGGTCATTACTTGATCCTACCAAATAATTGCATAATCAGTGAACTCAATTACCACTAACTTCACCTCCTTCTCCTCAGAGTAATTATGACAATCAAACACCAACTCTATTCTTTCCTCCCACTCTAAATAAATTTCAGGGTCAGTTTTACCTTTGAAGGATGGTATTTTCATTTTGATGCTCCCAAGGTTCCTATCTACTCCATCTCGATATCCTGGGTTTCCCTTAAGTCCTCTTTCACGCCTAACTCCTCTATATCTACCCAATCCAACTTCAGATGTTAGGTCTTCCTCATCCTCACCATACTCTCCATTCTTATACACATTCTCAATACTAGGCTCACGTCACCTTCTATCTTTCACACTTTACAAATTTCTAATCACTACTTCTTGATGATCCATCATATCCCTCACTTCCCCCAACACCAAGTTCAACTGCTCAAATTGTTGTTGCATAGCTTGCAACATAAATGATGAGTTATCTACCATCCCCTTTGGTGATGATTCACTTTTATAAGACATCATAATGTGCTGCACAAAAAAAAATGTTAGTGAAAAATCACACACTCCCTTACGTGTTTACACTCGAATAATGGCACTCCACTCGAATAATAGTCTCACACTCTCTTGCCTTTTAGCTCAATAGTTTTCCTACTCAAGTTCTTTACGAACTAGTTGAACTAAATTGTGACAATACAATCTTGTTTTATTCCAACTAGTAATTAGGTTTAAGAAACAAGGAAGGAATAAAAATGACACTAGACTCAAGAATGTTTACGAGAGAAAGAGCAATTATAAAACAAGATACCAACTATAATGATGTATTTTGCCCCTTTGAAGATAAGGCCCAATCAACAAATTTTTTTCTTTCTATTTGTTGTAACTATGTAGCAACCTTTGAGTATGCTACTCCTTTTTTTCCCCTTTCTTTTCGAATTTGCTTTCTTTCTTTTCTCAATTTTTTTTTTCTTTTCCTTTCTTTTCTTTTCTTTTCTGTTCTTTTCTTTTCTCTAGTTCAATAATAAAAAAAAAGCAATATTCAATTGTGAAAATCAAGCAATTGAATTCAAACACACAAGAATTGACAATGTAGTAAAGAATCATTGGAACGGCACTCCAAGCAATTGACAAACTTAGAGATGCAAGAAACCCTAGAATTTTGAAACCCTAGGTGATGCAAATTTTAGCCAAACCAAAAACTTTAAGAATTTCTTGAAGACAAAAATCTGTTCATGACTTTCACTACAGTTTAATAAAAGAGGATTATAGTCTGAGTTGCATACTGCCAATACCTCAACAACCGAATGAGAGAATTTCTCAAACCATTTAGGGTTGGCTGCTACCCTATCTAGCCTCTCTTTAGTGAAGGATACATCAGCATGATTATTACACCAAGTATATAAACAACATTTCCACCCCAGATCACACAGTTTGCAATTCAATAAAGTCTGTCTGAAAGCTTCCATCTGATTTTCATTCCTCATACTACCTCCAAACTTTTCTTCTTGGGAAATTATTTCATTGAAGTCTCCTACAACACACAATAGATGATCATTTGGTGGTCGAAGGTTCTCCAATAAAGTCCAGTTATACTTTCTCTTACTCACCTATGGATTACCATGAAATCCAATAATAATCCATTTATTATTAATTTCTCTATTGAAAACCCAACCACTAATATGACTATGTGAGTAATTTATAATCTCCACCTCTACCTCTTCCTTCCACAAAAGAACTAAAGCCCCACTTCTTCCAACTGAATCAATCACAAAACATCCTTGATATCCCAATTTAACTTTTAAAAAGTCGAACTTACAAGCAGTGAGTTTGGTCTCTATTAAAAAGACCAAATTGGGTTTCTTATACTTTACCAAGAAGTAAAGCTCCTGAACTGTCCGGGGGTACCCAAGCCCCCGACATTTCCAACTTAAGATTTTCATTGTTTTTGGTGGGGTTGCTAGGCAACCTCCGCCAATTCATCAGTTTTTTCAAGAAATGAGACTCCTTTGCATCTCCCACTTTCTTGAATGGAGATTTGTCACTGCCATCTTCTCCACCCTCTCTCAAAATAGTTTCTTCCTTAGTTGGATAAAAGAAGTCACTGGTTGTATACCTTTCTCTCGTGCCTTTCCTTTTCAGACTCTTTTTTGCAAGTTGCTTCGATCTTGCACACAATCTTGAGCCAATATTTCCTTTCTGGTAGTTAGTTTCTCATCACACTATTGAACCATATCATCGATGGGCTTGCTATCAACTTGCAAAGCTACTGGCCCACAATGAATGGGCCCCCACTCCATCTCTATCCCATCTTCATGTAGCTGAATCTTTTTGCCCCCAGATTCCTTTTTAACCATTGATCCCTTCTCATGTAAAATGCTTCCATCCTTAATTGTATTAACTGCTACACTTTTTGAAACTTCCAAACAATTAGAGCCTTTCCTTTTTATCTCATCAACTGCTCCTTGGTTTTTGGTAACTTCTTCTTGCTTCTTAATTGTAATTAGTTCTTCAGAAGTAACTGCTTTCTCAGCCCTAGTAATCACCATAACTACGTTCTCAGCCCTAGTCACCACCCTAACTGCTTTCTCGGTTCCAGTCACCACCGTATCTACTTTCTCAGTCACCACCCTACCTCTTTTCTTAACTCCAGTCACCACTGTATCTGCCTAACCATGAACCATCTTCATCACATCAAAGTTCATACTGCTGNTTATTGGTTTTAAACGTGTAAAATATGCAATAATGCAGCTCAATCACAATACATCCACAAGTAAAACATAAACGTGGTAGCTTCTCATATTTAATGGGTATCCAAACCTTAACACCATTGATGCATACTGTTCTTCCCCTTGCTACTGGCTTTGTTAAGTCCAAATCCACTTTGATCCTGAAGGATTTTCCCCACCCAATTCCGTCATAATCAACATCAATCTCCACCACTTTCCCTATTGAATTGCCAATCTTCCAACCAGTATTCCTATTTATATTAGCCAGAGGCAAATTATACATTTGCACCCAAAAAGCTTCATGGTCAAAGACTATATTACTTGGTTGGGACTCCCTATCAAACTCCTGAAGTATAAATAAGCAATTATCAAATAGCCAAGGTCTCCCTTCCTTGATTCTCTGTTTATCAGCATGGTTATTGAAAGCAAGTATGAATAGATTCAGACCTACTTCCATAAAAGAAATAACTGTTTTACTTATGGCCCAATCAACACAGACCTTCCCTATCAAACACTTCTCACCCTTCTGCTGAACTGCCCTTGCTTCTTCTACATCCAATTCAATCATCATCCTTTCCTCCTCAGTGAGAGTCATTTGTTCCCATTGCTTTTCTAGTTCCTCCAGCATATCCCTCTATAGCCATCTTCGTATCACTAAACAACCCAAAGTTGACACTATTACTCTACCTCCAGTTTTGCGGAAAAGAGAAAACTCGAGAGAGAGAAAGAAACTAGAGAAGAGACTCTACTTTATTTATAGTGATTTAGTATAACTATATTAGTATAACTATAACTATAGTCTATATTAGATTATTAGGATTAGTATATGTATTAATACTAGTACTAGTTATAGCTATATAATATATTAGACTATATAGTAGTATTAATATTAGGCTATTAGTATAGCTATATATTAGTATTAGTTATAATGATTTAGTATACCTATATTAGACTATTAGTATTAGTATATATGTTAGTATTAGTTATAGTGATTAGAATAACTATATATTAGTATTTGTTATAGTGAGTTTAATTTATTATAACTATATATAGTTATATATATTTTGTTATAGTGATTTGACCTATTAAAAAAAATTGTTATAGTGATTTATATAGTGATTTATATCTAATACTATAATATAGTATTAGTTATAGTCATTTAGTATAACTATATTAGTAGAAGTATAACTCTAGTCTATATTAGACTATTAGAATTAGTATATATATTAGTACTAGTTATAACTATATAATATATTAGACTATATAATAGTATTAATATTAGGCTATTAGTATATCTATTTATTAGTATTAGTTATTAGCATACCTATATTAGACTATTGGTATAAGTATAACTATAGTCTATATTAGACTATTAGTTTTAGTATATATATTAGTATTAGTTATAGTGATAAGAATAACTATATATTAGTATTTGTTATAGTGAGTTTAATTTATTATAACTATATTATTGATAGACTATAGTGATAGTATTAGTATTACTATATCATTATTTCATATGTAATTATTTAGTATAGTGATTTATATATTAATTTATATATAAACTTAAAGTATATTACTGATAGTGATATAGTATTAGACTATTAGTATTAGGCCATAAAATGTAAATTATAATTAATATACATTATATACTAATGTATATTAATATTACTAACTAGTGTCTTATGTACTTATCCAAAAGAATATATTGAGAATTTATTAGGCCATAAAAATTTGATAATAATATTCATTGATTTTCTTTCCTTTTTTAAAAAATATTTAAGTGATTTTATTTACAACTTTGGTATATAAATTCAAATCTTTTGATATATAGGATTTTTAATTCAATTTTAAATTGATTTTAAGTGATCAAAAAGATATTGATTTGATTTATCAATTTTAGTTTAAAGTTTTACAATTTCAGTTTATTTTTAAATTAATTTATATTATTATATATATTATATATAATATTAAAAAAATAATTTAAAATATATATTATATGGAACAGTCTTGTAAAAAAAAGCCTGAAACCAGAACCGGATTGGTTCCGGCCGGTTTGGCCATTACGAAAACTGGTTCCTGACTGGACCGGTCCAAAACCAAACCGGTTTGGGCAGGTCCGGTCTGTTTTCCCATTTTTTTTTACACTCCTAATTATGGTTAAAATAATGATTAATAGCATTTTTCTTAAATTATACACATATGAATAGTATAATATTTTAGAATTACATTGTATAAACACTTTTATTTAAACTGCATTTATATTACGAGTAATTAATCTTCATTTTAAATATCTTATTTATCATAATCCAGATGAATGAAGTAAGGTGACTGAATATGGTAAAAACATAATAGCAGAGATGCTAATAGATCTTATTATATAAAGTATAAACTTCAAAATTATAATTTAAATAAAAAAAAGTGAGTTAATCAATATTTATTACATTTAGGATAAATAATCGTCAAGACAATTTACAAAATTCTTATAACAAAAAATTATAATAAACTTAATATTTTTGCAAACAAAAAGTTATGCCCTATTGCCTTAGAGCACGAGCATCCGGTACCTTAGAGCACTAGCCAATGACAATGCATCTCTAAAGTTTTGCTAAATATTAATAAAATGATATGTATTGGAGTAGTCAAAATGAGGAAGCTCTACATATGAGCTACAATACCACCAAAGTTTCCTTCATATTTGGAGATACACTGTTCATCTTAAAAATAATTATTATATTCTAAAAATATACACTAACTGCACATTGGGACATTGCTCCTTTCTTGTAACTCAGTTGGGCCTTTCACATTGGGATGCTAGATAAAATATTGGGTTACTAAATTATTAATTAATATATAGTTAGTGTAATTGCTAAATATGAAAAAAGAAAATTAAAAATAATATTATATTATGATTTTAGTTAATCCAATGTGGGGTTATATCTTGACTGGTTTTTTTTTTATAATGATAATTCTATTAATCAGCAAGAAACATTACAAACTTTGTTTATCAACCCAAACAACAGAACTAATAAACTCTGGAAAAGATCTTTCCCACACATTTATGTCATCAAAATTTCAAGCAAACTTTACCAATTTGTGTGCTCCCTCATTGCCCAAACGTCCCACATGCTGAATATTACAGTGGTTAAAAACTCTCATCAATTTTTGAATCTCCTTAATCACATTACCAAGCATAGACATAGAGGATGAATCATTTCTATGAATAGTATGAACCATAACAAGAGAATCTATTTCAATAATCAAATTTGGAATGCCCCTATGTAGACAGAATTGTAGACCTCTTAGGATCGCCACCAACTCAATTTCTAGAGGATCATTCACTGCAAACTCTTTCTTACAAGCTACCAACAGAACTTCACCCATGTCATCCTTAAGTAAAACTCCCACCCCTGCTCTTTGTTGATCAAAGAAGATGGGCCCGTCAACATTTAGTTTTAAAGATCCTCGTGGAGGAGGAACCCAAGTACCCTTGCTCTTTTGTCCAACAACCCTTACGTACTTTAGATCATACCATAAAGCTAGAGCATTGTGTATTGCTGCGGCATGGTTTAGGTCGATATCCTCAAACATCTTCTTATTGCGCCTATACCAAAAACCCTATGAAATGAGAGAAAACTTTTTCAGCTGCTCTTGACTTCCTCTAGCTTTGACTTGTCTAGCCAACTTAGCAAAATCCACAAAATTATCCTCATTTTGCAAACAAAGGCATTGATCATCCCAACTTTGTCTAAGTCTGTGGCATTTAAAAACAGCATGCAACACAT
>QEOT01002680.1:164465-200315 GCA_003123785.1 Pterocarya stenoptera
ATAATTCTATTAATCAGCAAGAAACATTACAAACTTTGTTTATCAACCCAAACAACAGAACTAATAAACTCTGGAAAAGATCTTTCCCACACATTTATGTCATCAAAATTTCAAGCAAACTTTACCAATTTGTGTGCTCCCTCATTGCCCAAACGTCCCACATGCTGAATATTACAGTGGTTAAAAACTCTCATCAATTTTTGAATCTCCTTAATCACATTACCAAGCATAGACATAGAGGATGAATCATTTCTATGAATAGTATGAACCATAACAAGAGAATCTATTTCAATAATCAAATTTGGAATGCCCCTATGTAGACAGAATTGTAGACCTCTTAGGATCGCCACCAACTAAATTTCTAGAGGATCATTCACTGCAAACTCTTTCTTACAAGCTACCAACAGAACTTCACCCATGTCATCCTTAAGTAAAACTCCCACCCCTGCTCTTTGTTGATCAAAGAAGATGGGCCTGTCAACATTTAGTTTTAAAGATCCTCGTGGAGGAGGAACCCAAGTACCCTTGCTCTTTTGTCCAACAACCCTTACCTACTTTAGATCATACCATAAAGCTAGAGCATTGTGTATTGCTGCGGCATGGTTTAGGTCGATATCCTCAAACATCTTCTTATTGCGCCTATACCAAAAACCCTATGAAATGAGAGAAAACTTTTTCAGCTGCTCTTGACTTCCTCTAGCTTTGACTTGTCTAGCCAACTTAGCAAAATCCACAAAATTATCCTCATTTTGCAAACAAAGGCATTGATCATCCCAACTTTGTCTAAGTCTGTGGCATTTAAAAACAGCATGCAACACATTTTCTGTGCTATCCTTACAAAAGCCACAAGTATCTTCCAGCAACATTTTTCTTTTCTTTAAATTTAATTTTGTTGGGAGACCATATTTGCACGCCCTCCAAGTAAAAACTTTCACCTTGTTTAGAATTTGTAACCTCCACAGCCCTTTCCATATCTGCTTCTGGTCTGCAGCATTTGATGATTCTGGTATGCTTCTGATCTCTCTACCCACGGAACTAAAGAGCTTATAAGCACTTTTCACAATAAAACTTCATTCTGTTTAGGCTCCCATATTAAACTATCTGCATTCTCCCTTGAGCTCAATAGAATTTTGAAAATCTCTGTTGCTATTGGGGATGGAAAACACTGATTCACTTTTTCAACATCCCTCCAGAGTGTATCCTTATCAATAAGATCTTCTACTTTTTGGTTAGCATCTAGCAGCAACTCAAGAACACATTGTTGGAGCTATCTGTGATTTGAAACCCAGTAATCTATCCAAAGTTTAATATCAGACCCATTACCCACCCTCCATCCACAGCCATGCTTTAAATTGTGCTTTGCTATCCAAATACCCCTCCAAGCATATGATGGTGTGGAACCCAACTTTGAATCCAAAAAATTAGTGTTAGGAAAATATCTTACTATGTAGATCTTATGCAAAATGGTAGACTCCTCACACATAATTATCCACCCTTGTTTTGCAAGAAGAGCCGTATTAAAAACTTTGAGATTTTTAAACCTCAAAGCTCCATCTTTCTTGGGTTCACACATCTTCCTCCAACTAACCCAATGAATCTTATTTTCTTTTTTCTTTTGTCCCCACCAAAACTTTGCCATCATGCTCTCCAACTCCTTACAAAAACCATCTGGTAGTTTAAAGCAGCTCATCGTATAGGTTAGTATAGACAAAGCTACAGTCTTTATTAGGATCTCATTTTCTCTTTGTGAAAGCAACTTTTCTTTCCAGCATTTCAATTTCTGCCAAACTTTGTGTTTTATATTTGAGAAAACTTGATGTTTGGCACACCCCACTATTGGAGGCAACCCCAGATATTTGTCATATTGCTGAAAGTGCTGAACTCCCCCACAAAGATAGCAGATCCTCTTATAGTGAAGTTGAAACATTTCTGCTAAAAACTACAATTGTTTTTTCTCTATTCACTTGTTAACCAGATGTCTGCTCATACACTTGTAACATATATTGAATCTTCAAATTTTCCTGCATGCCAACCTTGCAAAACAAGACAAAATCATAAGCAAACAACAGATGATTGGTTTTGGGTGCACCTCTGCAAATCTGAATGCCTTTTATCTAGTTCTCAATTGTAACTCTTTATAGTAAGCAAATAAGTCCCTCAGTCCATAACAAGAACAAATATGTTGATAAAGGATCTTCTTGTATAAGACTTCTAGAAGGAAAAGTGGGTCCTTTAGGCTCACCATTAATGAGAACAGAAAAGGAAACAGTCCTCACACAAAACATAATCAACTCAACTAATTTTCTATCAAAACCCATAGTAAGCATAGCATTTTCAAGAAAAAACCAATCTACTCTATCATATGCTTTACTCATATCAAGTTTAAGGGACATAACACCATCTCTCCCAACCATTTTCCTTCTTAAAAAATGTATAAGTTTATAAGCCACAAGCACATTATCAATAATAAGACATGTACTTTTAGCTAAATTTTGGAAATGGTTTTGATGAAATCAATGACAATGCTCTTATAATTAATTGGTCCGAGAAAAAATATGAAAAGGAAAAAAAAAAGGAGCTGCATCCGGTTCCCTATAGTAACCTTTGAGCTATATTATTTTGATTTTTTTATTCTAAATTTAATAGTACATTTAGATATTTCAAAAAAAAAAATAGTACATTTAGATATATTTATTGTTCCTACTCTTTTTTCAAAATTAGAAAAAAGATCATAAAAATCAATTCTTTTTTATTTTTGTTAATGTGACGATGATTATATTTTTATATCTTTCAATAATATTAAATAAAATCATTTTTACTAAACATTAAACTAATGTTTATCAACAAATACACATTTTCACAATGCTATATATGATTTCAATTTCTTACTAAGTTTTAAAATTTAGCCATTACAAAATATATGGTTGGCAAAAACGAATTTTGACAAAAAATTAAATTTTTCTTAAAAACATAATAATTTTAAAAATATTTATCGTATCCGAAAAAAAAATTCTGTTTAAAATATTCACTAAATAGTAATAATTCAAAAAGAAGGAAAAAGATAAAAAGTAAGTAGTTAATATTATAAAAAGAATTGAAAAAAAGTAATAAAAATAAATAAATATTATTTTAATAAAATAAAAAAATAATAAAGAGTAATATGTAAAAAAATAATAATAATTTTTGGCTAAAATTTAAAAAATATTTTACTCATCCGGACGCGGACGGAAGTCGGAAGGTTGGGCAGAAGTTTCTCTCGGAATTAAATTTTGAATAGGACTCACCGACTATACACGGTCATATGACCCACTTGTTGACCAATTATTATTGGTAAGTCTAAATTGTTGGCCAAGTTCATACTCAATCCCGCTTTCTCTCTGAAACCCTCTCTCAAACCCTAGAATCGGAGAAATCGAAATTTGAATCCGGTTTGTTCAAATCGTCTTCCGACCGACCATGGGAAACACTGAAAAGCTCTTGAATCAGATCATGGAACTTAAATTCACTGCCAAATCTCTCCAACGCCAAGCCAGGAAATGCGAGAAGGAGGAGAAATCCGAGAAGCTCAAAATCAAGAAGGCCATGGAGAAAGGAAACGTCGACGGCGCCAGGATCTACGCTGAGAACGCCATCCGGAAGCGTACTGAGCAGATGAATTATCTCCGCCTCTCCTCTCGCCTTGACGCCGTCGTTGCTCGCCTCGACACCCAGGCCAAGATGACCACCATCAACAAATCCATGGGAAACATCGTCAAATCTCTCGAGTCTACCCTCGCCACTGGCAACCTTCAGAAGATGTCCGAGACCATGGACCAGTTCGAGAAGCAGTTTGTCAACATGGAGGTCCAGGCCGAGTTCATGGAGAGCGCCATGGCCGGCTCTACCTCCCTCTCGACGCCGGAGGGAGAGGTCAACAGCCTGATGCAGCAGGTCGCCGACGATTATGGCCTCGAGGTCTCCGTGGGTCTGCCTCAGCCGGCCGCGCACGCTGTTCCGGCCAAGGAGACCGAGAAGGTCGACGAGGACGACCTCTCCAGGCGCCTCGCCGAGCTCAAGGCTAGAGGGTAATCAATCAGACAACGATGAGGTTGTTTATGACTTCTTATTATGAGAATGCGATGTGTATGATGCATAATACTTTTTATATTCTGTAAATTTGACTGAAATATGTCTTGGGATTATTGTTATTGCAGACTATATTGTTATTTATCTTGGCGTTTGATACTTTTCACCTGGTTTTGTGAATATGATTTTTCAGTATTTAGGTGCGTAGTTACGGATTGCTTGACGCGGCCAAACAAGGCGTTATTTGTCTAGATCGAGTGAATAGGATCTGTGTCTGTGGTTCAAATTTGATGTGGTAGGAACTAGTATGTTTAAATTTGATTGAAGAGTAACCTTTTCATTTTGGTAGCGCATTAACTGTTATCTTTGATTGTTTCATACCCTTGTTAATTCATGAGTTTTAATATATGAATTAGGAATTGGTTTTCAGGGTGTTAAATGATCTAACCCTTAGGGGTTGGCTCAAGTGGCAAAGGCCTTGGTATAGGTGATATGCTCCCTCCAGATCTAAGGGTCAAATTCTCTTGAGTGCAAACAATTTCTAGGGGCCATTGGACTGGAGGAACTTCCCCTTGGATTGCCTGAGGTGCACTTGCGGAAAACTCCTTCCTGAGGGCTTGTGCCATCCTCTGGAGTTGTTAGGACTTTGTTCTTGAACACCTGGTGCCAATAAAAAAAAAAACAAGGGTGTAAAATGATCTTTTTGACTTGTGTGCTTAGTGCACTTTGATTTTATTATGGTTCTGATTCATTTAGTATGTTTAATGGTTTACTTTATGAGATTGCAAGCAGATGGGGATGTGGATGCTTACCTGTAAGATATGGATGGCCGTCAAGGGTCTTTAATCATCTTAGTTTCTTTAGCAGTCCGTTTTGTTTGTTGTTGTCGAATGTTGTGATTGTACTTTAGATGTTTTGCTGCAACAAGACTAATGAAAGAAAACTGTGGGAAACAACTTATGGACTTTCATGAAGATTATGACTGGCTACTTGAGGAAGAGGATATTGGATACATGATAAGAATATTTTTAGCACTTAAAAGTAATAAAGAAGAGTTGAGTTACATCTAGGATTAGGTAGGTAATATGTAATGCTACGCATGCCTGGCATGTTATGATCAATTCATAGTGGTATCTTGCTCTGATGCGGTTAAGAGTTCAATGACTATAGAAGTCTTAATACCTTAAGTTTACTGGATATTCGACAAGAGAGCTAAATTCCAACAAAACATTGAATGATCTGTTTATGTGGATGGGTTTTCAGAAATTAATGTTGAGGTTTATTTGAGGCTAAGAACCAAGGTTCTGGAGAGCACTCATGTGAAGCTCTCAAAAAGTTCCGTCACATATCTAATGTAGTTGCTGACTTGAAGCAGCAGAAGTTTGCACATGGCATTGAAATGAAACATTTAGTTTTTTTTTTTTTTTTTGTAGGTGGAAAGTTAGGATGCTTTTAGTTGTTGAAGCAGTTTAACTTGGTTTGCCTTCTATTATGAATAACTATTCAGATTGGGTTAGGAAGCTCTACATAGGTTTTTACAGTTTGGATATTGTGGATGGCTTGAGAAATTTTTGTTGCTTGCTTTGCTGGACTTGTTGGACTAAAATATCACATCTAGTAAAATAAGAGCTTCCTAGATGAATATTTTGCATGTCAAGGATGGGGAGCGGGAACAGCATTGGGCCGTGTGGAAGTTAATATCATGTTCTTTGTTAGTACCATCAAGTAGGATCATTGGTGGTCATTGTGGTTCTAGCGTTTTTCAACATGGTTATGGATGGTAGCTTCTTTTGATTTTTATGCTTTGGAAGACATTTTATTTAATTAATTTTATACAAATTGTGTGAGCATTAGTATTTTTGTAAATAAGGGTGCTTTATGTTTGTCAGAGGTCAATATTTTGCAGAGTAGATCAATATTTTTGCAGAGTATGATTGTGCAAGTCTTGTCTAGATTGAAAAGATGCAAGAGAAGGATCTTGCAAATGTGACCTTATAATGCATATATCAACAGCATTTTCCATGAACTAAATTGTTGAAGCTATTTCTCTAGAAAGAGAATTTACAAGCCAAGAAATTATCATATCAGTGCATCGTATCGAGCAGTAAAACAAGGATCATCTTCAGTAGGTCTGGGCAGGCTTCCATTCACAAAGCCTGTTTTACTTTTAGCACTAATCGCCACTTTCATGGACCTCTTTCATGTATGAAAATTATCTTCTTGTAAGTAATTGCCTAACCAGCACTGTTCCTGGGTTTTCGCCATAGTGAAGAAAATATGGATCGGAGGAATCATCACAAGGATTCGAGTAAATAGAGAGATCCATCGATTCTTGAAAGAAAACCTAATCTTGAAAAGGGAATTTCATAAATCTAAATTTCTAGGCGAGAATATTGAAAGAAAATTGAGGAAATCTATCATCTTTTAGCACTTCTAATGCGGTATCAAAATCTATACCTAATTTAATTTAAAACTGAATGAAAATAATGCTCCTAGTGAGAATTCCTAAATGTTAAAAAGTTTGATGGTCATTCATTGATTCGGTGATATTATTTTTCGGGTGGAGAGATGATGTGTTAAAATATGCCGTGGAGGCATATGATAATGGATGTGAAGTTTGAGAAATTGAAAGTTTTCTCTGAGGGCCCTCTTCTTTATTTAGCAGAGCCAACGAGAAAAGCAATATGAATATTTTCTATTTTAAACTTCTTATATATGCACACTTTTTTTTTATGGAAATAGACTCATTTCATTATTGAACCGAAGTTACAAATGTGACTTATTAATACATGGAAAAACCAGACTATAAGTCAACTACGCATCAGCTCTGGGGCTTCTCCACACACAAATAACTTTGTGGTGGACATTGTCTTAATTTCTAAAAAACTCTCTCCTAAACAGAGAAAGCGCTTTGTAGAAACAGAACTAAAAGGCCCCTCAATCCTCCCTGGGAGGATGATTACGGGACATTGCTATAGACATCAAATCCAATAGCCTATTCCTATTTTATTACTAACTAAAAACAAAAAGTATACCTAAATACAAAAAAACAAACTACAGGACCCCAAGCATTGGTGCGACCCCGTACGTCATGCCCACCGAAGGCATCAACATCTCGAATCTGGACTAGACAAGCACCCAGCTTGCGCACGGACCACAACGTCAGGCCGTACGACCACCAACGTAGCATCGCCCAACACTCTCAAACCGCTGTCGCCCCGAATTACGTCCGATCCAAAGGCTCAACACCACACTCGGGTCAACAAAATTAATAACAAAATAGAAAACATAAAACAACTACAAAAACTGAAAATTACAGAACATAAAAATAAACAACAAAGAAAACAGAAAAACAAAACTCGGATGAATAGTGCTCAAAGTTTCGGCACTGGCGCGTGTACGGCACTGGTCACTCGGGGAGGAAAACCGATGGCCAATCTTGGAAGCCCCGGAGTCAGGGAGCCCAGACAAGCCGAGCGTGGCGTCGGCAAGGAGCTCCACAGTGGCGCGTGATGGCCACGCGCTGACGAGATCCGGAAGCTTCGTCCCGCGCGTGCGGGCTACGTTCCACTCTGATGAATGCCATTTTTTGTGGACTTGAAGATCGGCGGTTGGGCTTCATCCCGGTGGGGCATGTGTAGACTGTCGATGGCTGGAAAGACCCGAACGACGTTCCTCCCTTATTAGGCCTGAAAAAAAAAAAAAAAAAACAACACACGCAACACAGAAAAAATTTACAGAAGAGAAGGAAGGGGGGAGAGAGAGAGAAAAGATGGGGGAGGAGCCGAAGATCCCACCCTCTTTCACTTGATCTGTTTGAGAGAGTTTAGAGAGAAGGGAGAGGATTTTTCTAGAGAGAGAAGGGGGAGGGAGGTCACTTATATATGCACACTAAGGACATGAAATAAGAAATATTGTCTCATCATATAAAAACAATTCCAAATATTTGTTTAACCAAAAGGAAAATATATTTTTCAATTAAAATATTTTCTCAATCACAATTGTATGAGTTATATAATAAAAGAAATTATCTCACAGTTTTATGAATTGCTGATAATGGAGTTATAAAAGAATTATGACGCAAAATAGTTGTTACATCACACTTGGATTGATGTAATATCTTGTTGTAGCCGTAATCCTGCCATGTCGTCCTTAGATCAAGTTCATTCTCCTTTTAGCAAGGCTTAGTGATTGCGTGATTATTTTTGTGCAAATATGAATCCAATTAAAATGGAAATAGGGAGGGTCTAAGGTGGAATATTGTTTGTTGAGTTAAAAAAAACTACTTATATTTCGATAAGGGTGGGGTATTGTGGATTTTATTAACACTTATTTTTTGGAAAGAGTGTTTTATTCCACATTACCTTCATATTAATATTTTCATTTTTTTTTTGTATAAAAGATCACCGAAAATAGTGGAAGAAATTCACCAATTAGTGGGAGCATACCTTTAAAATTTTTAATGATGGTGTACCACTAGTGATAGTGACTCCCAAAACTCACTAGAAAATATTTGTAATTTGTGCTATGCTAAAGGTATTGAGTTAACATATATGAGTCTGAGCATACAATTTTAAATTCACTTTATTTATATGATCCAATCGAGTGTTGTTGATCTGATTGACAAAGGAAAAGTGGAGTTGATAGAGATACAAGTCCATCTCTTGGTACTAATTGAGTTGCCTATTGATAACCATTGATCTCACATTTGATGGAACTTTTTTGGAAGGAGTTAAATAATTAATTCTTGTAGGAGAATAGATGGTTAGCTTTCGTAATGTTTAGGCACGAAATATTTTGAGCACATGCTTGTACTGTTTTGGTACAGAAGGAGAATGAATGTTGCTAGTACTATTTTCATGTGACCTAAACTAACCATCTATTCAAAAATACTCAATGCATCTAGTCGTTATTATTGACGACCTACTGAATAAAATGGGTTCTTTGGACACTGCTGGCAATCTTAGAAAAGTGTATTCCTAAGAGAGATGACGATATGGTTGTCTTAGATTATTAATTATCACCTAATGAGTGACTTTCCATACTACGAGGTAGTGGACATGAGTTTATGAAAAGTAGCTCAGATTTCATGTCCTGTGAAACTATTTACAAGAAAAATAGTTTTTACGAGCTCATATAAAAATTTTATTGACAATTAATGAGATGATGAATACTAAAGAATCTATTCTTTCCTATACTAGTTGTTGTTTTTATTATGGTTTAATCATGAGAGTTAGAGGTTGAGATTTCGTTAGAGGGTAAATATGGCTTATTTGATTAAGTGAGTTTATGATGCAATTTGGACAAATCATTAAAAGTAATGGTTAGACTATTATGATTGTCCTTGGATTTAAATGCCCTAATCGCTTTACCCTTAATAAAACTAAAGGGTGGTTATCTCACATGTTGTTGTTGAGTACAAGGGACACGTACGAACCTTTGAAGTTGCAAATTAAATTTGTTGAATGATATTTGTGGTCACCTTGTAAATTGTTAAAAGTCGCAGTTGTACTTGCTGAATAGAATTTAAGGCTTATATCATGAGTTTGACCCTGAGTGAGATTCACGATGAATCATTGCTTTCATGGTTGTGCAAAGGCTTTTTATATATAAAAGCATAATCTTTTAGTAGGCGCATGTTTTTTGGAAGGTTACTACATATGAGATTGAACATAGAGGGAAATAGTCCTAAAACACCATTATTTATAGTTAATGTGATTTTACTACACTTGAGAGTTGCACATGATAGTGATATTTTTATGATCATGTAGCACGATTGGGAGCATTTAGTGAGCACACACAATCACCATGAATTTTGGAATTGTGGTGAAAAAGATATGTCGACGGGCTTACATCGGCTCACTCATATGAGCGATCACCTCTGACACTTATGTGACCAACCACTCATTTTCCTCTCGATTGGTTACGAATCTCGCCTATACCCTTTGAAGCTTGAATCTTTTTTTTTTTAAATTTAGCGGATGATTTTTAAATGGATCCAAGTGTTTTAAAATGTTCTAAATATTTTTAGGGGTCCAAAACTTATGTTAGTGGGGGTATTTTAGTGTTATTGAACCAAACCTGATTTTTAAAGTAAGCCTCTTTAATTTTTGAAGCCATGAAAATAATAAAGTTTTAGAAAATTATTTTATTTAAGTTATTTTATTTCTTTAAGATTATTATTTAATATTCGTTATGTTATTTTATGTTTAAAACTCTACTTATTTAAATGATTTTATTTCTCTTAAGAAATATTAATAAAAACTCATCATTTTATTTTATGATGCAAAATATTATTTTGGGATTTAGAAAATAAAGTTGGATTTTAAATTTAGTCCAATTTCATTTTATCTTGTTTGCTCTCGCATTTCTTTTATTCCCTATATTTTAATTCAGCCCTTAGAGATAGCTCAACCCAGCCCACAACAAGGCCCAAGGCCTTAAAGAGAATAACCCAACCCATCCAAAGGGGAGACCTAAAACTATGTCGTTTTGGGAAATCCCTAATTTTCCCCTCCCCTTCCCTTTTTCCTCTTTCTTCCCCCCTAGCCGAGACTTCACAACTTACATCCCAACTAGGCCACACTGCCGCTGTCGACAGCACCATCTCCACCACCGCACGTCGTCGGTCAACTACCCTTCTCTCCCTTGACGTCACCCTCAGCCTGTAGCTCTCTTCCTTCTCCCTCGGCTTCTCTCCTCATAGCACAACACCACCAGTTGCACCACCCTCGCTAGTAAGCTCCCCTCCCTCTGATGACCTCGCTTTGACGACCTCCCTCCCTTCCCCTCTCTGTATCTCTCTCTATTTCACTATTTCTCTCTCAGTAGCCCTTGCACCACCGTGATCTCCCAGCACCACCACAAGCCCTCGTGGTTTCTTCCTCTCGACCGCCTCCCCATCTTTGATTTTCTCTCTCTCACTGTTTGTCTCCCTCTCCATTTCTCTCATTTTAGGCAGCCATCCACAGCCGATTGCAGCACCGCCAACCACCATCCACGACGCCAGTCCATGCAGCCAAACACCCAACTTCAATAGCTCGGTTTCCCTCTCCATTTTTTCTCTCTCTCCCTTCCCTCCTCCTTCAATTGGCCTTCAGTACACACACACACACACACACACATCTTCCTCTCTACACCGTCCATGGCAGCCTACCCACGACAACAACCCTCGCGGCACCACCAGCAAGGGATGAGCCTCCACCATACCTGCACCATGCTAGCCACGGAAACTACCCCTCTAATCCAAGACAGCACAGACACATCCATTCAGCTATAACTTAGCCACCGTGAGCATCAAATCCATTCACCAAACACCATTGTTAGCCACCAAGGGGATACTGTTGTGTACCAAACAGCCCATCGAGAACCATGAGACGGCATGCCTTCGATTTATGGTATATTTTTTTATTCCTTTACATTTAGAATTGTTGTGTTTGTGAAGCTACAGTTGTGATGTAGTTTGTAATATGGTGGTATGATATGCAGTGATGGAATATTGTGTTTGTGAAGTTGAAATGGAATGTTATGAAATGTGCTCTGTGTTGTGAGTTTTAGATTTTGAATGGTGTAATTGTAGTGTGGTCGTGTGTAGTATGAAGTGATGGGGATTAAATGTGAAGTTTGTGATGTAGTTGTGATTTGTGAAGTGATGGAATTATTGTAAACTATGCTCTGTGTTGTGAACTGTAGACAATGAATGGAGTAGTTTGTGATATGGTGGTATGTTGTGAAGTGACGGGATTACTGTGTAGTTGAAATGTGGTTGTGAATTGGTGGGGGGTGATGGTGTAGTTGTGAAGTGGTCGGATGCTAGGTGAAGTGATGGGATCACTGTGCAGTTTCGAAAGTGGTTGTAAACTGTGTGAAGTGATGAGATGTGGTGTAGTTGTGATATGGTTGTATGTCGTGTAAAGTGTCGAGATAAACTATGTAGTTTGGACATGCTATGTGAAGGGATTTGTTAGTTGGGATTGTGTTGGCTTGTAGGAAGCTTGTAAAAATAAGTGGATATTTTAGGTAGATTATATGTTGAACTTAGGTGATAAAAAGGCAAGGTATATGTGTAATTTGAGTTGGATGTTAGTGTTGGTGTGTATGAAGCTTGTATACACAAGTGGGCATTTTAGTGAGTTATATATTGATCTTAGGTGATAAAAGGGGTAGGGTACATGTGTAAATGGTTGGATGCATGTATAAGATAGATCTACCATATGTAATGGATAGTCTGTCTTAATTATAAGGATATAATGTTTAAGATTCAAGATTGGCTTAAAGTTGTGTATTATGCATTGTTGGGGTTATGATGAGATGTCTATTAGATTAGGCATGAATGAATGAATGGAGAGATGAAGTTAATAGGATTGTATCTTAACCTTTAAAGTGAACCATGGAGATTCACTTTAAGGTATAAGGACATGAAGTTGAATGTCAAGTGTTGGAAGTGTGACTTGAATGGGTTTAAGTGAATGAAGTATAAGTCAATGGTAGTTTTATGCATTCCTAATTTTAAGTTGCATATGTACTTGAAAATGGAATGATGTTAAGGTTATATATGCATGTAAGTTGCCATTTGACTCGCACATGAATGGACTGCATGAAATGAAAATAACATGGAGTCCAGATAAGTATTATGTTCATACTCTTCTAGAATTTTTTAAATGATATGAAAATGAAACTTTTATGAGAAATGTTCTTTTTATGCAATGAAGGAAAATGAAATGATGTTTATGAGTATGCTAAGTAATAACGTTTTAAGGTATATGTATGTAATGGCCTTTCTTGACAGTTCGTTTTAATGCACCTCAAGAATAGTTGTATGCATGTGAAATAGATGTGGTATGTAGTAACTATTGTCTTTATGTTCCATGAAATGAAATGTTGCGGTTTATGTTTGATGCTAAGAAATGATGTCTAAATGATGCGATAAAATGATGTTTAAATGATGCTGTGAAAGAATGTTTAATGGATGCTATGAAATGACGTTTAAATGATTATGCTTATTCTTATATTTTGAAATGATGTTTATGAAATGAAATTGACTAATAAATGAAAAGACTGAAAATGAAATGACTAAAAGGAAAAAAAAAATGAATGTTTTAATGTATGAAACTACGTGACAACCATGACTGAATGAATGATGATATCAATGGGCTGGGCAGATTACAATGCCGAGTAAGTAATACTAGTAGTGCACCCTGTGATACCTCTTGACTGAAACAAATTCCCAACCTATGGCCATGGGTGGAATCTGGGTTCAAAAGTCCACCAACCCCAACACAAGAGGAATAACAATGTGTGCCGGCCAGAGGAAAAGTGATAAGAGTAATTGAATGTATGAACGATTTAGTTTCTTTATAAGGAATGTATAATGTGTGGAAAATGTCTGATGAGAAATGAAAACATATGTTAATATATTTTTACAGTATGAAATAATGTTACTGAGTATTCGACTCGTTTTATTTTTATGTATGTCTCTCCTCATTCCAGGAACAAAATGAGAATGGAGTGTTAGGACAGAAATGGCCCATGTGAAGGGTGACAGAACCCTAAGTATGCTAATGTAATGTATGAAAGAATATTTTTTTGTAACAGAACTTTGTGATTAATTTAATGATTTCTGCTATAAACTCTCTTTTAATATACAAAGTAGATTTTAATTTTAAATATATAATCTTTTATATCCTGGGAAGGAAAGAAAAATGTTTTAAAAGGTTCAGTAATCTCTATCTCATTTTCTAAAATTATTTTTTAAAGTCCCATCATAAGGACGAGCGTTACAGCTTAGGTAGCGAACGGATATGAGAGATTGTGTTCCTTGATGCTTATGTAACATATAGAGATAGTTGACATAAATATATATATATATCACCTTAGTTATGCTAAGATAAGATCTTTGTTATTTGTTAAGACCGTACATGGATAGCCCACAATCTGTATAACGTATGGTTTAGTTAGATGCGATATCTTCTTTGGCGTTTTGGATAGCGAGCGAATGAAGAAACTCGGGTTAGGTATTGAGATAACGACTATACTAAGATTTGTAGGATGTATTGAGATTAGACATATGCTCTTTTAGAAATAGAACTCCACGGTAGTATGTGTTTCATACTACATATGCTTTTACAACCAACAGTAGAGATGAATAAATGGGATCCATGCTTCCTCATCGTGTGAGTCATATAGGTCATGATTGATGACCTTCATTTATTTATCCATTGTTTTGGATACCTTTGACCGTGTCAAGAGGTTGAGGTTTTAGTGTTTACTACTTTGACATGTTGTCTATGACCATGAATAATTCGATCTAAAAAGACATTGCTAGAAAAGTGACTGGACTAAAACTAAATGATATGAGGGCGAAGGAAAACTATTTGGTAACACATCAATATTGTGTTTGTACTCACTGTCGATAAGTTATGTTGCTTCTTTGAAGTTGTGACACAGCTATGTGTACATCTTGTTTTATGGAAATTGAGTATTGCTCTAAGTCATTCGGACTCGAGAGAGATTAGAGATGCTTAGTCTGATGTGACAAAATGAGTCAGAGCATAACAAGACACTTTTAAGAATGTTGCTATGTTGGTCTTCTTTAAAAGAGGATTTAGTATTGTACTCTCATTTTTCTTTTACAGGTGTGCTTGATGGTCACACAACCTATTTGCCAGTATGATCAAGATTGAGAAAATATTGAGAGATATAGACATGGGGTCTTACCCATTATGTGCCAGTGGGAGATGTAGTAAAGGGGCGCCTATAGTGGGCACCCATGTACCTTCCCTTGGCTAGGGGTTATGAAATAACTTAATAGTCACTTCATGAGTCTTGATGGTTGGTATTTAATGGCCAGTCAGGGATTATATTTAGATGGGCTATTTATATCGTCTCTCCCCCCTTGGATAAGGCACTTGTAGCACAAAAAGTAAAAATCTCTCTCTCAAGTATGGTTATCTTTTGTCCTAGGATTTAGGCCGTGGAATATGTGAGTGGTGCTCTGGTCTTGTCACGTAGAATACTCCATTATCGACGATGATGATTTTGGATGAACAACTACAACGGGAAATTCGTAGAACAACTGCACTAGACCCAAAATTTACTACTCGAGGTAGCATCGCTTCTACTATGTATTCTGATATAATATTTTTAACAATTTTATTTTATTTTAGAAATCTCTTGCCAGTCTGGAAGCTTGGGTATGATAGAAGGAGAAAATCTGTCATTATTTTATTTAAGAAAAAAAATTAACCACTACAAAATAATTTATAGCTAATAGAAGAGACATTACGAGTGTGGAAAATTATGTATGAGCTCAAAGGGGCTAATACCTACAAAACTTAAAAAAAAAAAAAAAAAAAAAAGACTGTACTAGTAGTACTATGTGATATGGAGAGGCTATCATCCAACTTTTCATTTGAGCATCCCAACGGACATGCTATTAAAATAATAAAAAAAATTATTCGTTATCTTTGTACTGTATATAATTTTTTAATTTTTTTTTAATAAATATCTGGTGTATGGATGATGAGTAAAATAATTTAATTAATTTAAGAGGAATAAAACTAAAATAATTTTAAAAAAATAAAAATAATTGTGGTGTGTGATGTGTGATAATAAATAACAAAACTCTTATAATAAAAATAATTTTATAATCTGATGAGTAATATTAAACTACATCAATTTGTATAATTATTTTTATATAATTTATTTATAGTTATAGTATTTTCCCTTTTGTTATATGGCCATAGAATAAATTATAGACAGAGTATCACAACGATAGATGGACCCAAGTTAATGCTAGGGGGCCATGGCACCCCAAAACTTCTAGGAAAATTAATATACATTGATCTTTTATAGTTTATGGGGATGTGATTAATTTGATCTTGTGATGGCCTCTCTTCCAAAATCACCTTGACTCAATGGACTATTTATTCATAAGCTCAACTTTAGAAAAATTCAGCCTAATTTGAAAACCAAACAAAAAAGATTATTTCTTATTATAAAATAAGAAATAAAAAATTTATATCACCCTATAGATTATCTACGTGAGGACCTATCTAATCATTTTGCAAGGAGAATTACAGTGTGAGGATTATGCTTGCCAATTTCAATGCTTGTTCGGGCTTTGTAATAATTTCTCATTATGTAATGCAATAATTCCCTTATGATTTTTAATGATAATAAGAAAAGATACATTGTTCCACTTATAAAAAAGACTATTCATCTTTAACTTCGTAAATTCATTTATTAAATCAAATCCAAATGCATCTTGTCTTATCTAGTTTTAGCTTCTAATTATAATTTATCTTGCTACTTATGCAATAGATTGATTAGTACTTCGTTTAGCTATGATTATATTTATTGAATGACTATATATTTTGAGGTTGTAATTTGACTTTAAAAGCATGTCTTATAAATAATTGAATTTAAACTTCTTTAAGCATAGAGACCCACAGTCATTTGTAGTCGTGGTTGTTTACTCAGACTCAGATCTGTTGTAGTAACTTGTTTTCGTTGTTTTGAATTTCTTTTTTTCTTTTTTTTTTTTGGGTTTTTCGATTTGTTGTGGATGGATCTGTGATTTTGTCTTGTTGTTTTGGACTTTTTTAGTGTTTTTTGGTTATTGTGGGCGGGGTGGGACTGACAAATGAACTAGCAATGCCAATCTGCCCCCTAGCATGCAGACGGGGCACCCCACACCCTGTGGTGCGTGGCCAGAGTTCAGGGGGCAAAACCTCCCCCCGCCCATGTCGAGGAGGGGTGCTTGAAGGGGGCCACCCACACCATTCTGTTAGCACCCCTATGAATGATGGTCCATAAATAATAGAACAGTTCTTCTACCTATAGTCGAGGGTGTAACCGAGGGAGAGTCATCCTACCACGTCAGCCTGTCATTTAAAAAAATCAAAAATGAAAACAGATGAAAATAGAAAGGTCAGAGCTGCATTCAGAGCTCTTCTTCTTCGAAGGGAGGGGTCTCTCATCGTCGTGGGTTATTATCGTCTTCGTGGGTCTTTGTTCGCTTCCGATCCCTCGACCTCTCTCTCTCTCTCTCCCTCTCTCTCATCAACGAGACCCACAATTCTCGGAGACATCCGTAGTTTTGTTCGCTTCCGATCTCTGAATTTTATGGTTGAAAAGTAAACGGAGAAAGATGTTAAAAACTACCCATTAATTCTGTTTCATTTCTCCAAAAAATTTGCGGCTCCCAAGACTAACCAACATCTTGGGCGTTCTCACATTATCATAATTAACGATGCCACCATTCATGTCGACCTCCAAAGGCAGTCTCAGACATTTTATTAGGTCTGTAACAAACGCCAGCCACTTGAAGAATTTTGATTAAAGGCGATACTTTCATACCATTCCGGCTCTCGATACACCATTGCCGTTGGTCCCTAATTCTGTCAATGGACTCAGTGATCTCAGATTTTCTCTTAGGAGTTTGTTTCATAATAGTCACACTGTCCAAACGAGTGACTCGTTCGGAAATGAGCAGCATAAAAGGCTATCCCAAGTGCAGGAGCGTGTCGCGTAGTAATTAGGAATAAATTCCTAGATCGTCTCCACAGGGAAAGTGCTAAAAATAAACCCGTGTAAAATGGTGGAAATATTTACAGCGCAGAAAATCAAAAAAATAAAATAAAAATAAAAAATAAAAATAAAATAAAAAAAATAAAATAAAATAAAATAAAATAAAAATTAGACAAGCAAGATTAAATAAAAATAAAAATAAAACTTAGACAAATAAAATAAAATAAAATAAAATAAGATAAAAAAAAACTAAAATAAATAAAATTAAACAAGGGATGAAAAATAAAATATTAAGAGTGTGTTGTGCATGTGAAGAACTTATTGCCCAAATAAATCACAAGTTATAAAATCAAGCATAAACTATGTTTTTAATCAATTTAATTCACAACTTGGATTTATGCCTCTTAATCAAATTTTTCATCTAAAACCAATGATAAAATAATAAAATAATTAAAAATTATTGATTTTAAATGTGTAAAATATGCAATAATGCAGCTCAATCACATCCCCCAACTAACTTTTTGCTAGTCTCTGAGCAAAATAGTGAAAATTAATTGAGATGAATATTGCATAAAGCTCGAAATCCAAACAAAAGCAATCAAACACAAATTAATCATTTCTGATTCTAACTACCTCAAAGCCCAAGGGTCTAGCAGTTTTCACGCCAACTCTGTTTAAAGGTTGATCACTCAACCCCCAAAGTTTGGGTAACTGTTTCTAGCCCTTTAATAAGGAAAGCGCACCGCTTAATCCTTTATTATTATTATTACTATTTTTTTTTCAAGTGGATTCGAACAGTGGGGAATCAAACCGTGGACCGTGCGCCTAATCCACACAATCCCAAGTTCGCCCTTACCACTGAGACAGATCCATTTTTTTTTTCAAAAGGCTCAGTAGTCCTGCAGTTTACTTCTCCTGTGTAAAATCCATGAACAGTAATGAAGAACACTATGAGTGTAAGCGTGTGCAAAATATTGTTTGAGATTTTCCCTTCATTATATATAAATCATGCCAAGTCTATCTTAATAAATATAGCATCCTGGTGTTTCAAGTCATACATCAAGGAGAATATGATGCATCAGGAATTATATTCTATGCTCAGGATTGAAAATAAATCTTCATAAAATAATCCCGCTCAACTACACCACCAAGATGCTCAAATCGATAGAAATGGAGTGTGTGTTAATCAAGTTCATAGCAGTGCATATCGCATTAAGGCAAAATATCGTTTATCCAGTGCACACACACTAATACAGAAAAGATGAGCAATAAAAGAAAAGTTATCACAGAAAATAAAGAAAGAAAAACAATCAACAAACAACAACATAAAAGAACAATCATGAAATCCATTATACACACGCAAAAAGTAAACAAATCATGACACAGAAAGTAAACAAAGAAAGGCAATAAAAGAAACAACAAAAAATAAATAACAAAATGCAATTTCAGAAACAGTGTTTAAGTAAGTATGCGAGAGTAGACAAAAACTTCCTGGCCCAGAGAGAAATGCTTGGTATGTGTCTCTTTCCAGCTAAGTGTTGAGTGTTCTCGACACTAGAACCCTCAAGCTGGATTAAATTTGAAGATGATCTGCCAGCTGAGCAAGAGTTAAGCATCCACTTGCCATAAATCCTGGGTGTCGTAAATCCCGAAGTTCGACAATTGCCGTAAATCATGGAGCCCTGGGTCCGGATCATGCTGTAAATTGCAAATGGACAAATGCTTTATGGCTTCGATGTCTGCTTGGGTCCCGACTGGATTGATCTTCGTTGAGCCTTTGAATGCTCCGGACCTCTATATAAGAGACCATTTCCACCCTCTCGTAACACAGAACAATCTCTGCATTTCTCATATTTTGCTTTCTCTTTCTCAATTCTCACTACTTCTCTCAATCTCTCCACTTGTCAAATGGCCAGCCAACATTCTGCTAACAATATTCCTGATCTGAATCAGGCATTACCTACCCCTCAGCCAATCTTTCTTTGTCCTGAGGCCGTCAATGCCATGGTTGGGGCAGAGTTATATTTCTCTACCCGATCCGATGCTGAGGTGGTTGCAGGATCCAGAATGCTCGGTGCCCAATATGCTGCTTCTGTTACAACCTTGTCCCGTAGATTGCTGCAACGGGTGAAAGAGGTAGATGAACTTAAAATTCAAATTTCTAATTTGCAGTAAAGGTTGGCTGATAAAAGTAAAAAAAATAAAATATTAAAACAAGAAAATAAGGAGTTAAAAAAATATGTGGATTTGTATGCTCAAAACCTGCAACCACGACTGACGGAGCTGAAACAAGAGAAAGAACAAATACTGAGCAACTATCAGCAATTAACAGCAGAGGTCCAGCGTTTACGAGAAACATAAGGATGGTCTGCAATTAATTTATTTATGTGTTTTTGTGTTTTTTTTTTTTTATGTACTTGTTCTGTTCTCAATTCCAGCTTTATAAAATTAGTCTTGAGTATTCAAGTCAGAAGAACTCTCCATTTTATTTATTTATATTTATTTATTTATTTTTTGTATAGATAAACGTAACACGCAAAACCCCAAATAAACAAATGCAAAGAAAAAAACGATATTATTATTTTTTTTTAATAGATACAACACGCATAATACCAAATAAAAAATATGCAAGGAAAAAAAATATATAAATATAATACGCAGAATCACTAAATAAAAACATGCAAAGAAAAAAAAATTGATTTTTTTTTTATATATAACACGCAGAACATTAAAAAAAATATGCATAATAAATGTGCAGAATGCAAAATAAAAAAAATATGCAAATGGAAAAAAAAAATAATGATTTTTTTTTTATAAAAAAAATGCAGTGAATTTTAAGAAGTAATTAATACAAACACAGAAAAGAAATGACTCATACAAAAGCGGGTTTTCTAAGACTCAATATCCCTAAAGAAATACCGCAAAACAAATGGGATAACCGGCAAGATAACTACTTTGCCAAAGTGGACACTTGCGATCATTGTGCAATCGCGTGTCGGTATCACTTCATCATGCCAGGAAATCCTGGACGCTGACATGGTATTTTTTTTTTAATTTTTTAATTTTTTAATTTTTTATAAATAAAGATAAAAACCACGAGTTTAAATTTAAACAACTTTCCCCGGCAACGGCGCCAAAAACTTGACTCGTTCGGAAATGAGCAGCACAAAAAGGCTACCCAAGTGCAGGAGCGTGTCGCGTAGTAATTAGGAATAAATTCCTAGATCGTCTCCACAGGAAAAGTGCAAAAAATAAACCCGTGTAAAATGGTGGAAATATTTACGATGAGAAAATAAAAATAAAATGTGATGATATGTACAATGGATGAAAGAGTGCAGTGAAAAGAAGTTTCACTGGTCGTGAACCAGATTCATTTTGTTTGATTTGAGTGTTTGAGATGTAGTGAAAATTAAAGAAATTAAAATGCAAGACGGTAAATTTAAATTGCTGAAAATTAAATGACTGAAAATTAAAAGAGGAAGAAAATTAAATGACATAAAATAAATTGCAGAAAATAAAAGTGCAGGAAAATAAATAATAGAAAATTAAATGACAATAAATAAAAGTGCAAGAAATTAAATGACAGTAAAATAAAAGTGCAAAAATTAAAAGTGCAGAAATTATCAAATTAACTCAGTTAGACTAGAATAATGATTCTGTCTAACTGGAAGATTTATCAATTAAGCCCAAGAAAATTAATCACCAAATATTAAGTTTGAATAATTGATGGTAGAGACATTCACAAGTCCAATTGATTACCACAGGGATTTCTCAAGCATTCACTGTATTCGGAAATCACAATGAATCAAGAGAAGTATATAGATAATCAACGTTTCTAATAATACCATTCAATTAATCAAACTCACAATATGAACTCTATTGTTGATCTAAAATAAAAGTGCAGGAATTAAAAGTGCTGAAAAAAATAAAGGACATTAATATAAAGTGCATAAAAATAAATGACAAAAATTAAAATAAACAAAAAAATAAAATAAAAGTAGAGACTGCAGATAAAGGAGAACAGTTCGATAACACAGTTGGTCCATTAGGCTCTCAACTGCATCACCGAACTCCCTCACTTCATCTGCACTTTCTCCTAAAAATTCTGCAGACTAATCATACTTCCTACTGGGCGTCTACATCGGCCTCCATACTTCGTTTGCCTCCAAATCCTTATATAGGCTTGAAAAGCCACTGCGCTGCGTATGTATCTGAGCTGTGTCCGCACTGTCCCATGTGCATGTCTGCAGCCGCCCATGAGCATCTGCCTTTATTCCTTTCTTTTTTCTTTTCTTCCCCAGCACTTTCATCCGTTGCTTTCTTTTGTTTTCTTTTGCTTTCTTTTTTTCTTTCCAGCGTGCTCGTCCTTGCCCACGCCTAGCAGCTTCTCCCCCTTTTTTTTTCTTTCTTTTTCTTCTTCCGTGCGCGTTGTCTGCCCGTCTCTCTGTTCTTTCTTTTCTCTTCTTTCTTTTTTTCTTTTCTTTCTTTTTCTTCTTCCAGTTCGGCTTCGTGCCGTGCCTCCTTCTTCTTCTTTTCTTTTCTTTTTCTTTTTCTTCCCAGCGTCACTCCATCTTCTTCTTCTTCTTCTTTCTTTTTTTCTTTCTTTCTTCCCGTTCGGTTTCGCATGCAGCGTTTCGGCCCATTTCTCTTCTTCCTTCCGTTTCAGCTTGATGCAGCGTCCGGCTTCTTCTCTTCTGTTTCTTTTCATTTCTCTTTCAGTTCGGATGGAAGCTGCGTGCATGAAGGAGGTGACGTGTACTGGAGGAGGATGGGCATGGCTGGGCTGAGGTGCAGTGGAGGGTGACGGTCGAACGCATGCGTGGAGTTGGTGAGATTGTCGTGGCGTCGGACTGGCCGTGCATGGGGCAGAGGATGGATTGCCGGCGTCGTCTGGTGCTGCTGGTGGCTGCAGGTGGGCGGAGGACGGCCCACGGTGGCGTGGTGAGCTGCAGCTGCACTGTGCATGGAGGGAGTGATCGTGAGGTTGAAGACGACTCCAACGACGTGTCGTTTTCGTCTATTGACAAAACGGCACGTCGTTTATCTTAAACGGTGAAACCATCTCAGCGCAAAATGACATGTCGTTTTGGTTTTAGACAAAACGGCACATCGTTTAGCTCAGACGGCAGAAACTAATTTGGTTCAAAACGACATGTCGTTTTGGTCTGCTGACCAAACGACATGTCATTTAGTCAGCGCAGAAAATTAAAAAAATAAAAGAAAAATAAAA
Organism: Pterocarya stenoptera; assembly: GCA_003123785.1. Taxonomy (NCBI): domain Eukaryota; kingdom Viridiplantae; phylum Streptophyta; class Magnoliopsida; order Fagales; family Juglandaceae; genus Pterocarya; species Pterocarya stenoptera. Next base: position 187,291 of record QEOT01002680.1, read on the forward strand.
AATAAAATAAAATAAAAATTAGACAAGCAAGATTAAATAAAAATAAAAATAAAACTTAGACAAATAAAATAAAATAAAATAAAATAAGATAAAAAAAACTAAAATAAATAAAATTAAACAAGGGATGAAAAATAAAATATTAAGAGTGTGTTGTGCACGTGAAGAACTTATTGCCCAAATAAATCACAAGTTATAAAATCAAGCATAAACTATGCTTTTAATCAATTTAATTCACAACTTGGATTTATGCCTCTTAATCAAATTTTCCATCTAAAACCAATGATAAAATAATAAAACAATTAAAAATTATTGGTTTTAAATGTGTAAAATATGTAATAATGCAGCTCAATCAACGAGGCCGTTTCATTTTCCACGTGGGGCACCGATTTCCTCGCGGTTATGCCCCCGACTGCATATCGCTTTTTTCTTAAAAGAATATTGTGGTCACATGACTCCTTGTTAACCAGGTTACCCTGAATTTTTTACAGCCATAGGATTTCTGTTTAATTGTTTCTGATTGGAGCTGAAGTTCATTATATTTGTTTACCATTGTTAAGTCTTTAACTTGGATATGGTCTTTAACTTAAATAGAAACCTTTGATATTGGTCTCTATTTAACCAAAAGATTCTATATTCCAAAGCCCAAGGGCTGTTTGACAAATTATTTTTTTAAATCTTCTAGCAGAGTTGGAACGCCGCTGATTTATTGACATTGCTTCTCCTAGCTTCAATGACAACGGTGGTACTTTAGAGTTTCTTGGGTTCAAAAGACCTCAAATTTGAAAGGTTTAGGGTTTGATCTAGGGCCAAAACTCTTGGTTCTTTGTTGAACATCCTCCTATGAGTCCTAACTAGCTCTCCGAGCAGGATGATCAACTTCAAAGCTAAATTTGAAGTCAAGTCAGGTACTTCTGCGCAACTATCGTTAGCACATTGCAGACTGGTTAACATGATACGATTCGAGAGATGCTCAGTAATTCGTCCATTGCCTACTTACATATGCTCACAGCAATGGGAGCACTGAAATTAACTCCCACTGGTCAATGTCCAGATTGCTGTTCAATCAAAGCAAGTAAATGCTTTGGACAGCCTAAATATTAGTTTAGAACTTCTAGTTGACTCGATATTCTGTTCAGACATGCTGCTTAAAACTCATATACGAACAGCATCGGTTTTAGATATTAAATGCCAGCTAGGGCTGGCAGTAGTTAATTTCATTTAAAGAGCACTTTCTTGGTACATGTCCAGGAGTTGTGTAAAAAATATAGAAAGCCCTCCTTGTGATCATTGACTTCTTCAAATTCAAGTTCAAAGCAACAAGTTTTCAAATAACTCTACCTTTTTAAAATAATGGATATCTAGGTTTCGACATATCATCTTACAAACTTCAAATCAACTTCAACTTGCATGTGGACTTAGTAGCGGTACTTGGTGGAGTAGTCCTTTGGTGCAATAACCAAACCACGACCCTTCCTTGCGCCACGATACACCGTCTCCACAATGTCGATGAACTATTGCTTGTCCTTCATAGCCCAGTTAATCTTATTGTTGTTTCTAGTGCCAAGGTCAATTATAATGTGCTTGTTTCGGAATAAGAACATGACTGTGGATGGGTCATAGAGCTCGTACATTGTGTTGAAATAAGACAGCTTTCACAACAAACTAAAAGAGAAATAGGATCATTTACTCATCCAAAAAATACAGCACTGATAATCACACAGAAAAGATGGAGCAAGGGATAATGATTTCAAAAAATATTATTTCCATTTAGGATTTTGGAACTTAGAAAATCCTATTTTGTATTGTAAGAGCCCTACCTCGGTGTTCCACATCATCAAAAAATCATGTATTTTGTATTAAATCAAATGACACCTCCTAAAAGTTTACACGAGGGGCAGCGGGGGGAATAATACTTTTACCATAAAAAAAAGAAAGAAAGAAAGGAAAACGCTATATGCAATCATTTTGGCGCACTCCTTGCGCACGAAACTTGACGCGGCTGCGTTTTGGCATTTTAAAACCAGTGTCTTCTCTCCCCTAGTCTTCTCTGACATCGATGATACCTCTTGCATCTTTTTCTCTGTTTCCTGCAAATTTTCAGCACATCGTTCAGTACAAACAATTCTCAAGACCCTTCTCCATATTTTCTTCCAGAAAAGTGCCTTTTACCCTTCCGTATTTTCTGTTTTGGCTCTCTAGACTCTAGTCTAGGCTGATACATAATACTATACTATTTCATATTATCTTATCTTAATTATTATAATTTTTTTAAATTTTTATATAAAAATATAATAAACAATTCAAATTTTTTAAATTTTAAAATAAAAATAATATTAAAAAATATATTTTAACAATATTTTATTCAAATACTATTCAAAACATATCATCTCATTTTATCTGAACTGTTTATCCAAACCCAACCTAAGAATTTATGCCCAACCAAAATTTTTCCCGCATATGAGTTGATCTATAATTTTTCAAAGAGAGTACAAATTTTAATAGAGTTTTGCTATGTACAAATAAGTTTGCATACCAATCTGCGTACTAATCCTGTTACCTTCATATTCTAAATTCATATTAGCATTGTTTTTAATAAAATTTACTTTTTAATCAATCACATTAAATGAATACGCATATTAATACACAGAATCGTTTACAATTAGATTTTTTGTTTTTAATATTAGTCCGAGTCTTTCCCTTCTTGGTTGGCGAGTACCTTTGTTCCCCATCGCCCCAAGCTGTAGACAACTAGTACTACCAATTGTTGGAACCCAAATATTTAATTTCTGTGTATTGGGTTCTATCATTAAGGTTTTTTTTTTTTTGGTTTAGTACAAAAAGTTCAGACCTTCCAAATCTACATCTCTAACCATTTAGGGTGTGAGATTTTTTCAGTTTTGGTTTTCCATGGTAAACACTGTTTGTGAAACAGATTTCATCTGAGTCTGAAGTATAATCCCAGTTTGCCTACTTTGCAAGCCGTCAAAGTCCACTGATTTGATTCCTTGTCTCAAACTAGGGTATTGAGAGAAATGTTAAAAGGTATCTAAAGTATAACTCTTTCTGCAAGATTTTTGTGTTCAAATCTAAAATATTTAAGATTTGTGTCTGGGGTTTTCAGTCTAATGCAAATTGAAGGTCCCGAACATGGCCAATCTTGTTCCCGGTGTCCTCCTCAGGCTTCTGCAGCACATGAACACAGATATCAAGGTTGCTGGAGAGCACAGGTCGTTGCTATTGCAAGTTGTGAGCATTGTTCCGGTGCTTGCAGGCGGTGAGTTGTTCCCAAACAAAGGCTTTTATCTCAAGGTTTCGGATTCCTTTCATGCCACTTATGTATCTCTCCTTGATGAGCATGATGATCTGATCCTTAGTGACAAGATCCAACTGGATCAGTTTATTCGCGTTGAGTGTGGCTGATTCGGAGATCAGAGAAGAAGAGAAGGGGAGCTGAAAATCAGAGCTGATTTCACAGAGGAGAAGAGAATAAGGGGAGAGGGCATGGCTGTGCTCTCATATTCTGCAGAGGAGAAGAAAAGGAGAGATGATTTTGCAGAAGGGAGAAGACGGGGAAAATGCTGGTTTCAAAACGCAGCATTTAATATTGCTACATTATGTTTCGTGCGCAAGGGTTGTGCCAAAACGATTGCATATAGCGTTTTCCAAAAAACAATTATATTACTGTTGCTTGCCTAGTCATTTAACCCCACAGTACCTGACAGAATGTGTTTAGTACTGGAGCGGTGCTATTCCAACCGCTGGGAGCCACCGCTCCCTCTATCGTTAGTGTAAATTGAAGTATTTTTTTTTTTATATTTTTTTATATCTATTTTTTTAATACATTTAAATATTTTTTAAAAAATAAAAAAATTCATAATATTATTAAAAAATACTTACTTAATCATTAAGTAAAAAAATAAAAAATAAAAAAAATTTAAAAAGTCAGAATAGTAAAAATTAGCGGTAAAACCCAGAGATAAGAGTAGCATTTTTCTTAGTACTGTGGTGCCCTCAGAACTAAAGACTTTTTCGTGTTTTGTAGTTCAAAATGAGTTGCCAACCCAAAATCGTGCTCCATTTTCTATCAAGCAAAAAGTCTGTGTCTCCCTTGGGCATCAGGCCAGCGCATCTAAAGAACCCTAAGCCCTCTCAATAAAGTGTACAGGCTCAATATAAAACTCTAGAACACAACTATTCAGCCCAATTAAATTGGGGATTGGCTGTATCAAGTCATATTTCAACCAAAAAGATCCATTCATATAACGTGACCGAATTCCATACTGGCTGACGGCTGCCATCCTGTTACAACTCTCAACCTTACTGCTGGTTTAGAACGGACTCCACATCATGTCCCATCAATGCATGCAAATAAATATTTACCATGACAGTGGTTCCCCAAATTCCACTAGCCACCAAATTAACTACAGAAGCATATTGTTTGTATAGGGTATGTAGACGTGTATGGTGCATGTCAAAAAATTACCACTTCAAGCGATCTAAAGCAAAACAAATAAATACACAAGTGGGAAACCAATCCCATAATCCCAAATAAAGCAACCACCTGTCATTCCCTTCACAGAGCCGATCCCTCATGCTCTTCTTCCTCCTTATCTGCATCAAAATCTACAGTACCATAAAGTGGTACCGCAGGTAAGTAATAATCCAAACAACTAACGAGATAAAAGTGCATTAATGCAACCAACATGCATGTATATGATGAGGTAGATGGAACCCAACTACAATGATTGGGACTCAATTTAGTTGGAAAAAATCTGGTTTATGAGTAAAAAGAACGAAGGCTGACAATTTTGTAAAGTGGTTGTTATATTATGTTCAATGTAGATAATTGGTGTAATTTGAGTTCTAGACTTGTTGTATTGTGGTCAATGTATATACTTTAGGAGCCACTTTTCACAATTTGATTAATGGGAAAAAGCTGTATTTTGGAACAATCCTCGTTAATGCACGAGATTTTTGTTGCTTGTTAAATGAGTAAAAGAAGCTGGTATGTCCCCAACAACAAAAATATTCCATTACAAAGGTTACATCCATTACATGTTATTATGATAAATAGAGACTACGTCTATTACAAAGACTATGTCTATTACTATGATCATATCAAGTACAACAAAATTAATACAGGTTTGGTAACATTGCTGCCATCAGGTTTGGTAATAGTTTTAAATTGGGTTGTGTTTTGTTCTTTCAGTGCAAACCCAACTCTCTCCCCTTCTTGTACCCTTTCGCAACCTGTCAACAGGAATAACAAGAAATAGAACTATCATCTGTCTATTAGAAAAATATTGATGGTATATTGGAAATTGGAAGCAATTCAACTCAAAAAATAAATCATAACATCAAATGTTTGCCCTTCCTTTTGGGTTATAGGAAATTGCGCCTTTCTCATTCACCTAAAATGTTGGTACTTCTTTTTTAAGCATCACAGTTTGTCCTGGAACATATAAACCTTATACATGATGTCTGGCAGTGCCAAATTTGCTCACAAGTCAATTCTTCCTAGTGCATGAATTTAAGCTGGCTTCATATGAAGCACATCATGAGCATTCAAATAATTTATATTTTAGATATATAAGAGACTTGTTAATAAAAACCCAAAATAGGAAAGAAGTACAAATTCTAACTTGAAATAAGCAGGGCCATGAAAGGAAATTGCATATTTCTTTCGATTCACCTAGAAAAGAGAAGACCAATTCAGATGCAGAAAGCAAGCTACCTTGCATTCATGAGTGCATATAAAAGTACATACACATCAGCCTTTTTTCTTTTAAAAAATGCAACAATAGATAGCAACTAAGTTGTATTTTAAAATGTAACAAGTTCACGCTCACATACAAAAAGGGTAACATATTCTGCATTGTCTAGATGTTACTCTATTACCTGGCCACTAGAGCATGAGCCTCCATGTGATGTACACCAATTATTGGTAAATTAAAGCTACCGGCAGTCTTCCGAGCTTTTCGCACACCAACTGCATTGCAATTACACAAAATGACTCTAAGCAACCAACATAAATTCTGTAGTTGTCTCAAAATTTTGCAAATTATTCTCAAGCAGCTACTGTAAAATTTGCAACAAGGACCTACAACAATTTCCACTCATCTGTAAGTCCTTCATTGGTCTGTGCGAGTGTATTGTGCATGAGAGTCTTTAACCAAACCCCATGTGTGGGCCAAGATTGAACATAAAGACGGGGAAAAAAAAAATTCTACCATCAAATACTCAACTTAAATACTTGATATCTTTTTCAATTAATCTAAGATTTGTAACATAAGTCTTCCTTTTCTAGTGAGATTCACACTTACTATACTATCAAGCAGATTTTAGCATAAAGACATTCTACACCTCATAATTAGAGGATGATGACAGTACCCAACTATTTGGCATCTAATGTGAGAGATAATTCTTGGGGGAACTAACATACACGAAGAGAGATATCACTCAAATTACCATGAAGGCAAAGGCTCAAGCTAGGACCAATAATAACAGCAACAGCTGATACATCTGTCTCACTTACATTAGCTTTATCAAGTGTTTCTTGCACAACCTGCAATTCATAATCCCAAACTTAGGCCAACCCCATCATCAACACATTTATTTAACCTAGGTTCCAAGAATCTGATTTTTTTTTTTTTTTTTACAGCAGTACTTTAACTGTGAGTGACTCACAGCAATGCAACATGAAACTGAGTTCTTTTTTTTAAATATTTAGATAATGACACAGATAATACACGACTTGGGTCATATTCGAAAAACCAATAATCTGTTATTCCAAGCAAGGTTGAGAAAATCTCATATAAGAATAAATTTAGAGAGAATTTTAGGCCTTGGCCATTCCAAGAAATAGATAAAGAATAAAAAAAAAATACTTGAAGATGCTACTAGCACAACCGATTCCGCAAAACAAAAATATAAACCCAATTCTATAGTCAACAAATAAAGTTCTTATGTAATTAAATCCGATAAAGATGAAATGCTATACCTGGGAAGACACTACTTGGCTGAGAATCTCGCCCCTACTCCTCACCTAAAACACCCGAAAAAAACCACAAAAAAAATACACCACAAAGCCAAAAACAATCAAATACCCATTACAAAGCCCGAGCCACAATAAAAGAAGCAAAATTTGGGTTTCTTACAACGGCGGCGGCGGTGTCGTCGCAGTTGGTTTCAATGCCGAGAACAAGTAAATCATCGTCTGGTCTTGGGATTTTGGGGTGGGGATTAGGGGAGCTCGGGTTGAGATTTTTGGGAGTCGAATGATGGGCTGAGAAGAAACTGCCATTTCCCGCAGAGAGAGAGAGAGAGAGTTTGAAATGCCGTCAGGTCTCCTTACAATTTCATCTCCCGCTTGCAATGATCCGCACCGTTTCACTTGATCTGCTGGCATGACAGGTAAGGGGTGCACAATGGGAGTGCACGAAACCGACTATCTTTAGACTTTTCCATATATTAATGTTCCTAGATACAACACAAACTCACCCTGTTGGTCTCATTCTCTACTCAAGCATCAGCAAGCTTTGTTTAGGATTTATTCGTTTTGAGGAAACAAGTCTTGTACCTAAGACTAGTGTGGCCTGTGAGCAATGTAATTCGCCAAAGCAATCAATGGCGCTGCCTTCTTTGGGTAAAATCCAGAGAGCTGGTTCTGGGTATCCTTGTTTAGTTTCTTGGCAAATTCCCTCTATTTCTCGATGCCCAGTAGCTTCAGATACGCAACCTTATCCGCCACCAAGTCCTTCCCGGCCTTCTTTCCCAATTCCTGCGCCGATTTTGTCACGTTAGGGATATTGTCCACCACCTGAAACTGAAACAGTAGCCCGATGTACCTCGCGAATTTCCTCAGCTTTTCCACCTCCTCGTTGGACCCACCTCCCAGAATTATGCTGATGAATGAATTCCGGGTGCTCTAAATCAACCTCGGAAAGTTTGGCAACAAGCCCTTCGGTCCCAATCAACCTAGCTAGCTCCCCGACGACGTGGAAAATCCTTGCGGACACCACGATGTGCTCGAAAGCGAACGACAAAAGCGCATCACCGGAGAGAACCGCAACATCCTCACCGAAGACCTTGTGGTTGGTCGCTGACAATCTCGCAAACTGCGATGGAGAGCATGGGGCATAATAATTCCTAGCCAACCTCAAGAATGCGTATATCTAAAGTTTAGCTACAACGTAATTTCATAAAATGATGTAGAAAGTGCATTTTGCTTGTGTTTTTTGAGAGCAAGCTAGTGATAATTAATATAATACTAATGCTCATAGCTGGAGTATCAGCATCTACTCGTAACTCATTTATTTTACTTATGGAATGACTAATTCAACGTGTGTCGAAAGGAAACTTAGTTATTTTTTAGCTACTCATATACTATTGGCATTGGCTTAGCCAAATTCAAGATGACCTTAAAAACGTAAGTATTGGTATTGACTTCATCAAAAGTTAATGCATTTTTAAAATTTGAAGAAATGTAGATAAAATCATCTACATTGGCTGCATCAAAATGCAAAAGTTTAAACTTTGAGCTACAGTGATTTTAAGTACATCTTCAAATTTAAAGATGTATTGTTCATCATCAAAAGTAATATTTTATTGTAAAAACTAAAACCAACTTCTTTCCTGCGTAAACGGTGTACAGTAATATAATAATTCTTTAAATAATAACCCAATTAAATTCGTATAGGGTTAATACTATAAGGTTATAACTACAGTAATTTTTATTTGTTATAATAATATAATATAATATTATTAGCTAAAAAATCCGATGCCTTCCGTTTACTCTTTGATTATTAATCATTAGGCTTTCTTTGGATAGTGTAATTGCAAAATATGAAAAAAAATAAAAATAAAAATATCATTATTAAAAAATAATATTATATTATTATTTTGATGAATCTAATGGCTAATACAATGTGGGGTTATGGATAAAGAGGTTTTGGATATATAGAAAACATGTACTTTTCATCAAATTTTAAAGATGACTTTGATTAAGCCAATGCCAATGCCAATGCCAAGCTAAAATAGATTTGCATTAGCTTAGGCTTCTTGGAGGTGAAGTTTTTTAGAAAAAACTGTGTAAATTATGACTGCTTATTGTTCTTAAATTTAGCCCCCAAGTTAATGCTAGGGGGCCATGACTGTGGGAACACCTACAAGAGGCCGTGGCTGTAGTTTAGTATGATCACTTTCCACTCATAAAAGAGGTAGTGAGTCAGAAAGCTCCGTTTAGAGATGTTGGTGGGTTTGGGTTCCCGCCTTTAAGGGAAGTTGCATTCAATACCTTCCTTTAATTGAGTGCGCATTATATAATAGCTTCAAGGTGACAATTAGGATGGTAGGCACTGTACAGATGCAGATGTCTTAAGCCATTCACCAAGTTGAGTGAGAGACAACTAGATTGACCATAAATTTATTTAGGATGGATAAGAAAAATCGCTTTCATCAAATGAAAAATGAGATGACAATTCAAAGTTGTCAAAGAGTTGTGACAGACAACGTCGATGAGAGCTAGAATTCGAGGATGGGGTACATGGTGTTTCTAAAGATTTCACCTATGAAGAGTGCAATGAAGTTCGATAAGAAAAGAAATCACAACTTCTATTTGAATTTACAAGCGTAATTGAGATTATTTATTCTTTAGGGGTGAGAGGAAGTTTTAAAATCAAACTAAATATAGAAGTCATTTTACAAGCGATTAGATCTCCTGAGACGTAATGACATACAAGATCTGAAAACGTAGAACACAAATTGTTTTTATATTTGTCAATACAAACAAAGGGAACAGAGAAGAATAAGATAAATAAAGGAAAGACCAAATCTCATCTATCCTCCATCAGTATCATGAAGCATAGGAATAGTTGCACGCACCGGTGAATGCTCCAAGTTATCAACCATGCTTGTGCTAGCTGCAGAGTTGTATTGGTTGGTTTCAGTTCCTTTCGCTTCAAAAACACCCGTAAAGCTGTTTACATCGTCGAAAACCCAATCAGTCAAGTATCCGGGTCTTGAAGTTACATTGCTCACTTCAGCATATCCTGAAAGCATCGCCACTACACGCGACATTGATGGCCTTAGCATTGGTGATGCTTGACTGCACAATAGAGCCACTCCAGTCACTCGTTTTACTTCTTCCTCACCATAAGTTGCTAATTTAGAGTCCACCAGTTCAATATCACGTTTGTTTTCATGTAGATGCCAAGCCTAGGATGCAGAAAAAGGACAACATCCATTAGTGGAATAGCTTTGGACATGAGAAATACTCAGGTCTTTTTTTTGTCAGGAAAGTTTCACTTCGATCATTTTGGCTTCGAGGGCAAGAAGTATTAAAACACTACTTTCAGCACAATAAATTGTGGAAGGCACTTTGTTAAAGACAACTATTGGGGCGTTGCGGCTCTTATGTGAATTTAGTGTCGTGTCTTAATGAAGCTCTGTTAGAAAAGTTATAGAAGTTAATCATATGTCATGACTCTTAGGTTGCATTTGGATGTTGAGCTGAGCTGAGTTGAGCTCAGTTCTTTATGAATAATAGTGAGTTGAGGAATGGAGGGAGTTATGTGGGGTCCATCTAAACTGAGTTTAAAGTGTGTTTGGAGGTTAAGATGAGTTTAATAATTTTTATGGGAAGTTGAAAAAGGTTGTGGGTGATAGGACACGACGTTGCATGGATGAGGAAGCCATTGCATGCACGTAGAAGACGTTGCATGCATAGTGGGCAGTCGACGGAACCAATAAGGCACGTGGAAGGTGGAGGGCAAGACTGGGTCGTCGTCCAGTAGAGAGACGTGCAAATGAGTCGGTCTTCAGTTGCGAATGGATCTTTAGTAGTTATTGTTGCGTGATTTACGTTCCTTTTGGATCTTCAGTAGTTATTGTTGTGTGATTTACGTTCCTTTTAATTCGTGTAGTTATGTTCTGTTTTTCTTGTATTGTTTACATGTGTTTGTGTCTTGTGGTTAGTCCTATCATTTCGGTTTACGTGGTTTACGTTGTACGTGGCTATGCTTATTTAAAGCAGCCAAAGTTATCAATGAAGGGAAGAAATCATTTGTTATCTAAATTGCGGTACTTTCTCACCCGAAGAGAACAATTATCTTAGCATTTATATACTCTAAGTTTGGGACCTATCATTGGTATCAGAGACAGGTTATTATGGGAACCAATAAAGAGTGAATTGAACATCTGGAGGCTGGACTCGGTGAAGTTCAAGAGGGGCTACACCGGATGGAGCTGGGCATGGCGGATCGACTACGGCATGTTGAAGAGACTCTTAACCGTCTCTCTAATGTGCTCCTTGCCGACCAAGAACCTCCAAACCAAGGTATTCAATACCGTGAAGGTCACAATGGGGGACGACTTGTGGTATCCTCAAAAACGGCAAAGTTAGAATTTCCTCGATTCTCAGGAGATGATCCAACGGAGTGGTTCAACCGTGTGAACCAGTTTTTCGAGTTCCAAAACACTCCCGACAACCAAAAGGTTTCTTTAGCATCTTACCATTTGGAAGGAGAAGCCAACCAGTGGTGGCAATGGATTCGTAGGACTTTTCAAGAGGAAGGTCGAGTTCTTTCATGGATCGATTTTGAAGAGGAACTATGGGCGCGCTTTGGGCCATCGGACTGCGAAGACTTTGATGAGGCTTTGTCCCGAATTCGGCAGACGGGCTCCCTGCGTGATTACCAACGGGAATTCGAACAATTAGGCAACCGGGTCAAAGGTTGGACACAGAAGGCTCTAGTGGGCACCTTCATGGGTGGTTTGAAGACAGAAATTTCGGATGGAATCCGTATGTTTAAACCACAGACTTTGAAAGATGCTATACGTTTCGCAAGAATGAGAGACGAACAACTTGCAAGGCAGCGGGAGTTCTTACAACCACCCCCACCTGCACGAGCTTCTCTAGCTCTTCCACCAGCAGCTCGTGTAGCTCCCACAGCACCTGCTGATCCAATCAAGCGATTATCATGGGAGGAAATGCAAAGGAGGAGAGCACAAGGCCTCTGTTTCCATTGCAATGAGCGTTTCACAGCCGGGCATAGATGCCAAAGACCCCAGTTGTTACTCTTGGAGGGACATGCGGGTCACGTGGTATGTGAGGACATCACTGATCAGCAGACATTGGAGGCTGACCAAGGTGGAGGTGCAGTAGAATAAATTGGAGGAAGAAAATCTGGTCCAATGGAAACATCTTCTGCAGAGGAGTCGACATGGGAGCCCACGAGAAAGCTGCTGGACATGTTTCCAGGTGTGGACCTTGAGGACAAGCATCCACGTAAGGGGAGGGTATTGATAGGCCACGACGTTGCATGGACGAGGAAGCCGTTGCATGCACGTAGAAGACGTTGCATGCATAGTGGGCAGTCGACGGAACCAATAAGGCACGTGGAAGGTGGAGGGCAAGACTGGGTCGTCGTCCAGTAGAGAGACGTGCAAATGAGTCGGTCTTCAGTTGCGAATGGATCTTCAGTAGTTATTGTTGCGTGATTTATGTTCCTTTTGGATCTTCAGTAGTTATTGTTGCGTGATTTACATTCCTTTTAATTCGTGTAGTTATGTTCTGTTTTTCTTGTATTGTTTACGTGTGTTTGTGTCTTGTGGTTAGTCCTATCATTTCGGTTTACGTGGTTTACGTTGTACGTGGCTATGCTTATTTAAAGCAGCCAAAGTTATCAATGAAGGGAAGAAATCATTTGTTACCTAAATTGCGGTACTTTCTCACCCGAAGAGAACAATTATCTTAGCATTTATATACTCTGAGTTTGGGACCTATCAGTGGGTCCCATGTATAACGATGTGTTAAGTTGTAAGGAGATTTTGAGTTGAGATGAGTTTAGTAATTTGAGAGTTGGTTGTTTGGATATTAGACTCAGTTTAAAATTAGACTGAACTTAGTTTAGTGTTATGACACAATGCAATACTTTGCAAAATCCGCTAATACTATAAAAAAAAGCACCCCAACCTAAATTTGCTATACTGTAGAAAGGAAAGCACTAGGAGTCTCAGACCCCGAT
>QEOT01002681.1:0-10451 GCA_003123785.1 Pterocarya stenoptera
TATATATTTATATACACACATACAAGTAGGGTTTGTTGTTTTCGAACAGTTGACTTTCAGTTAATTGCCATCTGATCACCTAACATTCTGACATGCATGCACTTAACAGCATGATATGATTTCATTTCTGGTATGCAGAAACTTTTACCTTTTACGAGGATTTTAAGAAAATTCAACTGTACCGTTGACTAGTTTTTTTTTTAGATCGTTAAATGTATTTCGTCAAATTATAAGTCGAGATAGACTTGTAATGAACTTTTGTTGGTATCCTGTGTTGAAGGTGAAGTACTTCATGAATTTTGGGTGTTGAATATTTGGTTTTGAAAGTAGAAGAACTGAAACTCCTTGTAGCTGAGCAGTGACCAGCATTATTTGTTGGTGACTGGTAGATACAAGATCAACTTTCTTTGCATTACATTCGAATTTGTTAAGTGGGCTGCATTCCTACCCAACTTAGGAAAAAAAGACAAATAAAAATAGAATAGGCATGAAATATCCATTGTTGTGATTTTTTGAGAAGAGAAAAAAAAAAAAAACTAGGTGTATATATAGTTTTTAATATTTTTTTAAAAAAATAAGATTGTTTTTAATGTTTGGATAGTTATAGGGAGTTATTTAAAGTTTTTAGGGACAAAAATATTTCTTGAAATATAATAATAATAATAATAATAATATTTTTTTAATCTTATAAAAAAATTTGGGGGCCTCTTAATTAATCCTCCCTGCTTAAATACTTCCCAAGATGAAAATGAAATCTGCTAGTTTTCAGAGTTTTTGCCCGGTTTGGTAGTTAGTAACTGGTAACAACACACTTTCAACTTGAGAAATGAAGCATTCTTGGATGCATATTTTTAAGTATTCTCATGTAATTTTTTTTCAAACATTATTCAAACATAATACATTTTTTTATTTTAAATCTTTAAAATTTTCATTTAATCATTATAAAATTTCCAAACTTCTATACAAAACACACAATACAATACATCTTTTTGAAATTTCAAAACAAAAATAATATAAAACAATTATATTCCAACAATTTTTTAACTTTATAATATTTTAAGTCAATTTTTTTTTCTTATTTTCCAAAACCCAATAAAATATCTAAACTCAAATAATTTTACAACTATTCATATATATTTTGAAATATTTTAAGCATCCAGACGATCCTATCTCTCTCCAACTCTAGATGCTAGACTTTGGCCAGAAACTTTAGGAGATTAGCATCCGTAATTTAGAATGAATGCCTAAGTTGAGTTTATCAAATTCGGGTAACAACTTGAATGGATTTTTTTCCGGGTTTGGTCATCCTGATGTGCAATTCCTGGATTTTGTATTTGACCTTACAATAGGGTTAGAGAAAGAATAATCATCAGGAACTTTTAAACAAAGATGCTTTATTTTCTTCTGATTATTAACATGACTCCACGAGAAGAAAATTTCTCCATTTACATTACTGCCATAGCAGCATTAAAGCAAGATCTAAGTGCTGAAAATCAAAGGTTCTTTACTTTCAGGGAGATATATGATTATATATATATATATATAATCATATTCTAAGCCTACTAAAGAGGCGTACTTCATCCAAGCAAAAGTGATCTTATAACGGCCTCACATATATCGCTTCTGAAGAAAATTAAATGCCCTCCTTCAGGAACCTCGTGATAACGAATCCATGGAAGCTTCTCTGAAAGATAACTGTTAACCTGAAAGGGAATGACCCTGTCTTCTTTGGCTTGCCAAATGTGAACGGAGACCTCGTTTTCAGGGAATGGATTGGTTATTTCAGTAGGATCAAATTCCCATTTGCCATAGCCAACTATTATGTCTCGGTGCAATGATTCATACTCGCCTTGCTGCGTTATCTTTTCCTGATGCAGAAACATGATGGATATTAAACTGCTGAAGCATTTTGCTGTTTTTACTCCTCCCTCCTCATCCCTCACCCCGAGAGGAAAACTTGTAAGCCTTTAGACAGGTAACTAATCTTTAAATAGTAACAGATGAACACTGATATATGGATACTTCCATAGTTAGTATATATTTTGGTGTCTTCTATGAGTTGTTAAGGTAAAACAGCAAATTCGATGAGAAAAATACAGTTTTGCAGTTTGTGACAAAACTTTTAACAATTGCTAAATTCAAGATCGCAAATGTTTTCTAATAGAATATATTGACCCAAGAAAATCAAACAACCAAAGAATGTAGACTACTTCCCAGCTTCTGAGTTTAATGCATTAGATTTTTAATGTCACACAAGTGCATCAACACAAATGTAAATTTGAAAGTAAAAACCATGTCCGACGTGATGTCTTTATCAAAATCTATTGATGTGGTGCGGTAAACCAAAAGTGCATTGGGTATGTGATTACCTGGTCATTGCTTGGGGCTTCTGACAACCTCTTCAAGATCTCCAAATCGTGGTTGTTGAACATTGCTGCACCCTCCGTGCTCAACGTAGGGAACCATTTCTGAGTCATCCACCAATAGAATAACCACGGAGTGTAGTGTGCAATTTGAAATGTCCGTTGGTATGATGGAAGCAAACTCCCAAATGCCTCTCTTGAAAGATTGGCAGGTACACATGGCCACCAGTAGTGCACAAAAGGAGAAAGCAGGGAAGCTCCCAACAACCTGCAATAATGTCTCAGTAACATAGGAAGCAACAAATCAGAACATAATAATAATAATAATAACAAAAAAGAACATGGTAGTTGAAATTTGAAGAAGCAAGGTTCAGGGCAAGGCCTGTGTGGTATGTATTTCAGGCAACTCCAAACAGGGTAGCCTCCCATCGAGGCTCCCATTACATAAAATTTTGATCCAATCTGCAGCTGATCGGCTAGTTCTTGAATATCAAATGCTTCACTCTTCACTGAGCGTGAAGGATATGGATCACTGTCTCCATAACCTGCTCTGTCGAAGAAAAGGAAATATATCTTTAGGTCCTTTATGAGTTCCTGAAAAGTCAAAACATACCAACAAATTTACTATATTCACAGCCCATCAAGTAGAACAGTGAAAAATGCATTCCAGTTCGATCAGGGTAGGAAAAACAATTGTAAGAATATAATGATAGAATTAAAGATGTGAAGTTAAGGAAAAAAAATGGATATAATTGTCCTCCAAGGAAGTTTCCTCCAAACCACCTACAAAAATGACAAGCGTCCCTTGAGCATGTGACATGCACATGATGTTTTAAAAGTTAAGTTAAAAAATTGTCAGGTGTCCCTTTATTAAAATAACATGTGCTTCTCACAACAATTTTTCAAATGGGTTGCAGGAAACTTCCTCCAACCCACTTTGGAGGAAAACTCTGTCAAAACAAAAAAATAGTGATCCAAAGTATAAACATCCAAGTAAATCCATTAACCAATGCAGCTTTAAAACTGAGGTAGTAGAAGATAAATGCCAGCTTGATTTTGATCATTTTTATTTCCAGTATTAGCTATGTGTCATACAAACTGAGCGTTGCATATAAAGTCTACATAGCATTCTAGATAATCATCAAGACATGTGCAACTGCTTATGCTTGGTGCAAATGTAGAAGTCTTGAGCAGCCTGGTGCAAACCGCATGGGTCTATTTATTGAGAGCAGCCACTTCAAGTAAAAATGCTGAACCTCAGAGCCATATCTAGATCCTCAAAGGATCATAATTTGACAGCAATGACACTAGTGACTAAAATACTTAATTTTGTTTGCATCTGAACATACTTTACTGAAAGACATCTTAGGTGTGCATGCATTAATGCTACATGAGCTACAATCGTGGAATGGTGAATCGGAGTTCACCGAGAGATTAAAGGATAAATATATATAATATAACATGAAACGGGACAGTGATTAAAAAAAAATATATATTTTCATTTTCATTCTTAGCCCTATCAAGTGTCTTCATTGTAGTTAAATAAAATAAAAACAACCAGCTCAGATAGAAAATTTTTTCTCCCCACATTTACCAAAAATCAGATATTAATGCTAAATTTTGCACAGTCCTTCAAACAGGAAAATCAACCACAACTTTGGACTATAAAATAAGTGTTGCATCAATTAAAGAAGTAGAATTATCACATACTTGTGGAACAGGTAGATCCAAATCTTTTGAGCTGTTGTAGCCATGAATGAAAATGATCTTGTACTTTGCCTCTTCTTTTTGAACTCCAGACTCCCTGTAGGCCAAATGCCTTCCATCACTGAGTTTCACTCTAGCTGAAGTGACAGGAGGACCATCTGGTGATCCACATATTTTTGGAGGTGGAGGCTTCAGTGCCTGATAAGCCCACCCCAGAAGACCCACGGCGAAAGCTAGTGCAACCGGTGCAAACATTGCTTGGAAATCTCACTACCATGTCAGTGACTAGATAAAAGAACCCATCATGAAGAGTAAACAAATTCTCAAACTATAGGAGTTCTAGAGGTGATGAAGATATAATATTTCCGTGAAATACAAACAAAACATATCGATAGTAACAGTCAAATTCTCCTTATAGTTCAAGTGGCTTCAGCTGTTGTGCATTCTATAAGGACCTTTATTTTGGGTATTTGAAATCATTGCCCCTGTTTCACAAGGTTAACATCCAAAATGCTTCATTTCTAGAAAGCAGCTTGGGCAACAATTATTATTTTCTCTTCTACATGATGAACAAATTGGCTACTTGCAAAAATAAGAATGCCAATGGAAAAAGGAAGATTGGGTTTAGGAGGGAGTTTGAAACAACCTCTGTCAGATTACCATAAACCTTGCCAAGTTAATAAGAAAATTTAGCTGGTAAATGAATCCCAGCCATATATTTCATTGCTTTCAACAGCCAGATCTTTTGTTTACCTAACGTCTTTGTCAAAACAAGACACTTTTAAAATATAGAAACCTCATAGAGGAAATGAAAAACAAACTAAAATTACAAAGCCACAGACTGGTGCAGTCCTTTGATGTTGTGAAACCAACTACTAATACAAATAACTCATTTTTATTTTTAACAAGCTGCTTAAATGTACGACTTCAAGGGTGAGATGCCTTCTTTATTTAAGGCAGAAGAGACAGAGAATGCTCGTAATGCAATTCTGGAAAATTAGGAGTAGCAAGATAATGGTAACAACAGCTTGGAGTACCAAGATGCAACATTTGAATACCTTGGATTGATTCTCCGCATTGGGAAAATATTAAAGAGGTCCTCGTAAAATAAAGGAAATATGATGTGGGCTTATGAGGATTGTGTGGTGAGGATACCATCCATACCAAAGGGCTAAAACCAATATAGAGGCAGAGAAAGTAAGTATGATGCTGGATAAAATAATTTCAGATAAACTATCTTTTCCAAAACCATTTTTATGGAGGATTAATTTCAGAGAAAGTAAGATGGCTTGCCAACCCCAATTAGCTGATTTGTAGAGAATTCTTAGATTGGGTTGAGTTTACAAATTATGGAGTGTTCAAACTTAGTAACCTCACTTGACTGTCGTCTGGCATTATGAACACTCAATTCTACTCAATCAACCAAATATTTTTAAAATTTTAACCCTATTACAAATTCTCAGCTATACTGTCCTCCATGCAAGTTTGTGCCAGAGATTGTGCTGCCTCTCAATTGAATCAGACAACTCGGCAATTCTGTACTGGAGAATTTAAGTTGCCAGAGGTATGGCGACGGGATAAATTTATGTCAGAGCTGCTAAAGATTACAGGAGATTTATTTCTTGACAAAATAAGAACAGTGCGTCTTACAATTTCATAGCTACAGAAAAAATCCAAGGAAATAGACCAGATCAGCTGCAAATGAGTGATATTTCAGCAAATGAAAAGAAACCCAAGATCAATATCTGCAATTCAAACAAAATAAGATCGAAAGTTGAAAGTCTTGAGAAACCCACCGAATTTGAACTTGGCTTTGTTCTTGCTACGTTGAGGTCTGGCCTGTGCAGCTGAGACTTAGCTGCTTGCGCTAGCTGCCTTTCCTTCAAGTAGCTAGCACAATCACTTTCGAAAGGACAACTGAAGAAGGCCTATTGGAGGATGCTAGCCATACACGTACACAACCCAGAAAGTGCCGAAAGGATTTTGTACCCCGCAATTATCTGTTTTCTTGTTCTCTTCTGCCTACAATAACGTGCACGCTATAAATTTCGATCAAGTCTTCGTAGAAAAGAGAATTCTAATTTAAAAAAAAGCGTAACAAATAACTGAGATTCACTTTTTACAAAAATTCTGCACAAAACTTATCTATGATCTATACGTTGTCCTCAACATTACTCATAAATTGCAATGCACCAATGCAAAGAGGCTCCCGGGTTTTTTAATTTTCGAGGCTCCAACGGTGTCACGAGGGAATTAAACGGAATGACTTTGAAGGAGCACCACTGGGTAGTCAACAATTTTTAGTTCGAATGCAGTGCGTTAGATTTTACGTTTATAAATAATTTAGTGAGTTCGAGTCTGTTCACATCTTTTATAAAAACCATATATACATATCAATAATTATATTTATAATAATTCAAGCAACATATTTAGTATTTAGAACATAATTTCCTCAAGTTTTTTAAAATATTAAAAATATTCTCATTATAAATATAGAGCAATACTATAAAATACGAGTCAAGTCAAAATTTATAAGCGTTGCACCATTTAATAATCGATTATAATTTTGTATTTTCGAACTGTTCATTTAATAAACAAATTGAGTGAATGAAGTCTTCTCTGCATCGTCACTTTGGCGTAAAAGGAGAAAGGCTTTTGACTCTCTACTCTCACCAAGTAAAGAGAAATAGTCTCACTGTATGTGGTGTTTTCCTCCTGTGATGGAGAATTTGAGTGAGGAATGGGAGCAGTTGAGCCTCAATGAGGATGAGAGAGTAGAAATAGAGGTACAATTGGAGGGTTTGGATGATCTGAAAACCTGTGAGAAAAGGAATTTAGTTGCTAGAGTTTTTGCTGATAGGCGTATTGGAAAGGAGGTGCTTCGTTCCACCATCCTAAAGGTGTGGAGAGTTGATAAGAAAGTGAATTTTAAGTTGATTCGAGATAATATGTATGCCATGATTTTTGCAATTGGTAATGACCGTGATCAAGTACTGACTGGAAGACCTTAGCTTTTTTATAACAACTTATTTGTAGTGAAGCCATTTGATGTAGAGATAGATTTTCATTTTGAGATATTTTGGATTCAGCTACACAATTTGCCTATGGCTTGCATGACTAGGATGGTGAGCAGATATGGAACTCCATTGGTAGGGTGGTGGATGTTGACGTCCCAGAAGATCATGTGGGGTGAGGAGGTTATCTTAGAGTTCAAGTGGATGTTGATGTACGTGAAGAAACCAATTGCGCGTGGCAGAACTATCACTTTAAACTTGCGAAGCATGTGGGTGGCGATTAAGTACAAACGATTGCCCAAGATCTACTTTAAGTGTGGGAGAATTGTTCAAGGTGTGATAGGTTGTGAAGGTGGGACTAGTAGAAATAGAATGGTATGGATAGGAATAGACAATTTGGGCAGTGGTTAAGATGGAGGTTGGAGACGAGGCGGGGGGTAGTCCACAATGAAGAGCGAGCCTCAATCAAACTTAGGGATGAATGAAATCACATGAAACATGGTTTTCGGCCGTCATGCTCAACGACGAATCAGGCAAGTCCAGTGGTGGGTGAGAATAGTGAAGGGGTGGGAGAGAGTCGGGAAGCCAGTGGATTCTCTAAGACGGTTATAAAAAATCTTGTTACTTCAAATGAGAAGGGAGTTGTGGTAGGAAATAAGGTAGCTATTGTGAAAGCAGGTACGATGAGTCAATCTATTAATATTCAAAGATTTGAAGGGGAGAATGTGGATAAGGTGATGGATAACAATGTAGTATGGAAGGGAGAGGTAAATAGGGATAAGAGTTCTGTCATTATGGGCCCTGGGCCTATTGGGTCTCAAACTAGTATAGGTGGTATAGAAGGGCATACGAGGCCTGTGATGATAAGTGATCCAATGGGACAACATCAATTTTCAAATGAAAAACTAAATTTTTCTTTGGAAGTTGACATGATTGCAAGAGAACAATGACGTGGGACTAGTGGGAAGGGGCGATGGAAATGAAGGGCTCGTCAACAAGGTCATAAAGGCCAGTTGTGACATAAAGGTCAGTTCTCTATTATGTTTTTTGAAAGGAAGAGGATTGGGTTGGTGTTACTTGATGAAGAGGTAGTAATGAATGAAAGGAAAAAACAAAAACTTAAGGTTGAATTTAGCAGTAATGGGTGGATGCAGGATTGGCGGAGGCTGTTAGTCAGCCTTGCCGATGATTATGATTTTGTTAAGTTGGAACTTTTAGGGGCTTGGGAACCCCTGGATAGTTTATGATCTTTACCAAATGATAAAGCAAAAGTCTTCCAAAATAGTGTTTTTGATGGAAACACTAATTGCAAGAAAATTGGGTTTTTATGGGTGCTTTATGGTGGACCCAATTGGGAGAAGTGGTGGATTAGCAATTCTGTGGAAGCAGGAAATTGATTTCTAGATTGCTAATTTTTCTTTAAGCCATATAAGTGAGTGTATTATAGAGCATGATCAGTTAAAACGATGGTTATTAACTGGATTCTATGGCCATCTAGATGTCACTAGAAAGTATTTGTCATGGGAATTATTGTCACAAATTAATCCTGGTGACGTCCCTTGGTGTGTGATGGGTGACTTTAATGAGGTTATGTTTCAATCAGAGAAGGTGAGAGGTAGATCTCGGCCTAAGCACCAAATGAGGGGTTTTAGGTCTACTGTGGAGGGGAATTGTCTGTTTGATCTGGGATGTAGGGGTGATTCTTGTACTTGGAGTAACAGACATGTTGATGATGGTTTCACTAAGGAGAGATTGGATTAAGTCATGGCTAACATACAATGGAAGGTTCTGTATCCAAATATGGTAGTTGAATGTTTGGCTACTCGAAGCTCAGATCACAAGCCTATGTTGATTTCAATTCTAAATGTAGATAAAAGAGGGGGCAAACTCCGGAGAGCTTTTAAATTTGAAGCTTGTTGGACTAAAGAGGAAGAATGTGGTAAAATTATTAAGGATGTATGGAAGAATGAGCAAATACATTCCATGGAGAACCTGCAATCAACACTATCTCATTGCAATAGAGAATTATTATAATGGAGTAAGACAAGATGTACTGGGGGGAGAAAGTTATAAAGCAAAAGACAGAAGAATTAAAAATATTGCAAAGTGAAGAAGGGCCACATAATGTCAGTTTGATTAAAAGCTTACAAAAGGAATTGGGTCCTTTATTAGAACAAAAGGATGTAAGGTGGAAGCAAAGGGCTAAGATTAATTAGTACCAGTTGGGAGATAGGAATACAAAGCTTTTTCATTTGTGTGAAACTCAGAGAAG
The DNA here is from genome assembly GCA_003123785.1 of Pterocarya stenoptera. Classification (NCBI taxonomy): domain Eukaryota; kingdom Viridiplantae; phylum Streptophyta; class Magnoliopsida; order Fagales; family Juglandaceae; genus Pterocarya; species Pterocarya stenoptera. The sequence goes on from QEOT01002681.1 coordinate 9,357, forward strand.
GAGAAGGAATCAGATTATGAAGGTGCGGTATTCTCAATCTGTTTAAAGACAAATCAGCAGGATATTCAAAGGGCTTTTGAAGAGCATTATAGGGATGTGTATTGTTCTACTTGCTCTTCCTAAGAGGCCATTGAGAGCTGTTTGAATTATGTAAAGCCTAGAGTTACTGAGAGAATGAATGAACAGTTGGAGAGAGTATTTACTAAAGGGGAAGTAGAAGAGGTTTGAAGTCAGATGGGGCCATTAAAGACTCCAGGACTATGGTTTTAGAGCTTGTTTTTATCAAGAATTCTGGCATGTTGTGGGAGAAGAAGTCACTACTATAGTTCTCATATTCTTTAACTACAAAGTTTTTGATGAAGGAATAAATAATACCTACATTGCTTTAATTCCAAAGGTAGAGAATCCTATTGTAGTGACTAACTTTAAACCAATAAGTTTATGCAATGTTTTGTATAAACTTATTGCAAAGGCCGAAGAGAGTGTTACATGCTATTATTGCATTCAATGACAATGCTTTCATACCTGGTAAACTAATCTTGGATAATATTATGATAGCATATGAAGTCCTGCACACTATGAAATATAGATTAAAGGGGAGAGTGGGGTGTATAACCCTAAAATTGGATATGTCAAGTGTATGATAGGGTGGAATGGAGGTATATGAGGGCAGTAATGGAGAAAATGAGTTTTGGTAGTAGATGGATAGATTAGATTATGAAGTGCATTTGCGTTGTAAAATATTCTGTTATGGTGAATGGTCAACCTAGTTGTGTAATATATCCAACAAGAGGACTAAGGCAAGGTGACCCATTGTCTCCTTACCTTTTCCTCTTGTGTGCAGAAGGACTAAGTTCGATGTTACATGAGGCTGAGGGAGAATGGGCTATTAAAGGTGTAGTAGTGAGTAAAGGGGGTACCAATATTAATCATCTACTATTTACAGATGACTATTTAATTTCTATAGGGCTAATAATCAACAATGGAGTGTTGTGTAATATGTTTTGGCAAAGTATGAGATGGAATCTGGACAAAATTAACTCAATTTGCAGAAAACTTCACTTTTTTCAGGTAAAATACAATCAAGGAGGTATG
>QEOT01002681.1:15991-34775 GCA_003123785.1 Pterocarya stenoptera
AGGTGAAGACAGTCAGAGAGGGTGGCGCTTGAATGATCGGATCAACCAAGGTTTCTTCTACACTGAGTATTCGAGGATGGAACACAGTTGTTTTGTACTACAACTCCGTTTTGTTTCGAATTTGGGTTCCAAGCCTATGCAACTCAATTTGTTCTGTAAAGTTATAGGAGTATCAATCAAACTCCCTAATTACTGGTGTAAAACCGGCGTTCCGGATCAAAGTTGGAAATAAAATTATCTTTAGCATGTAAACTATTTTTTTTTCTAACAAAGAAAAATGTCCTACAAAGTAAATTACTTCTTTTCTTTCTCTCTTTCATTATTTTTATTTTTATTATTATTTTGTGCGCAGTGCAGGCTACATGTATTAATTACATGCTTTAAATACTGAACCTGTACAATATCTTAATTAACATGCAAAATCAGGCTACATAAATCTATATTACCAATATTCTTTGCAGGAGCAGCAACCACTCTCAAAGTGATGGAAACGGTTTTGGTCTCTCACAACTATTCGACGGCTGTAAACCCTCGAAACCAGCTTGATGAAGGAATGACAATCACAGCAAATCCTTAAGTTCTTCACAATATGAATAGGAGCACCATTTCTAATGTTTATAAGTCCGAATGCAAGTGCCATCTTCTCACTATGAAGACAAAGAAAGCTTCTTTTCCCTTCCTCATCAATATCTAATAGAACTTGAGTTAGGTCAGGCTCATAGCCTTCCAACTTTAGCCTAGCGACTACTTCATCTATCTTTGAGAGAACCTCACCACTAAATTCAATATCCATTTCCTTCCTTGCAAGGAACCCATGAACTTTCCCATTTACAAGGATTGAACTGCAGCCTGGAATCTTTTTCACTCCTCTCTCTTTCATGAGTAATCTGACCTTAGCTACATCATCCCATCTTCTGGCCTTCGCGTAGATATTTGAGAGAAGAACATAAGAACTAGAGTCTTCTGGGGCAGAATCCATTGCTTTGAGGGCAGCATTTTCACCAATTGCAGCATTGCCATGCTTCATGCTGGCACTAAGAATAGCCTTCCAAGCTAAAACATCAGCCTCCATGGGCATATTCTGTATAACTCCTAGTGCATCCTCAAAGTGACCTGCTCTGCCATAGAGATCAATCATACATCCATAGTGTTGAATCTTGGGAACAATATTGTACTTTTCTTGCATTATTTTAAAATAATATTGACCCTCATCAACCATTCCTCCATGGCTACAAGCACTTAAGAGTCCTATGAATGTAATTTCATTGGGCTCAATCTCCATTCTTTCCATGTCAAGGAACACTTCAAGAGCATCTTGACCAAGACCATGAGTTGCAAGACCAGAGATCAAAGCATTCCAATCCCCAATGTTTCTCCTATGAGATACACATCTAAAGACATGATAGGCATTTTCTATATGCCCGCATTTTGCGTACATGTCAATAAGAGCCGATGCGATAAACCCATGGCTCAATTCTATCTTATTTGTAGATATGTGAGTATGTATCCATTTACCCTCCTCGACAAAACCCAAGTCAGAAATGGCTGAAAGAACACTAACAATAGCAGGGGCATCAGGTCTTACTCCCACACTCAGCATTTCCCTAAATAAATCCAAGGCTTCCCTTGGACGATGATTAAGTACATATGCAGATATCATCGACGTCCAAGAAACCACGTCCTTATCACTCATCATCCTGAAAACCTCCTCAGCCAGCTCACACTTTCCAAACTTGCCATACCCATCGATCATTGCATTACACGAAACTATGTCTCTTTCGGGCATCTCGTTGAATAGCACACGTGCCAACTCAATCTCTCCAGCACTCAAGTAACCCGTAATCATCGAATTCCAAGAAATTACATCTCTNCTAAAACATCAGCCTCCATGGGCATATTCTGTATAACTCCTAGTGCATCCTCAAAGTGACCTGCTCTGCCATAGAGATCAATCATACATCCATAGTGTTGAATCTTGGGAACAATATTGTACTTTTCTTGCATTATTTTAAAATAATATTGACCCTCATCAACCATTCCTCCATGGCTACAAGCACTTAAGAGTCCTATGAATGTAATTTCATTGGGCTCAATCTCCATTCTTTCCATGTCAAGGAACACTTCAAGAGCATCTTGACCAAGACCATGAGTTGCAAGACCAGAGATCAAAGCATTCCAATCCCCAATGTTTCTCCTATGAGATACACATCTAAAGACATGATAGGCATTTTCTATATGCCCGCATTTTGCGTACATGTCAATAAGAGCCGATGCGATAAACCCATGGCTCAATTCTATCTTATTTGTAGATATGTGAGTATGTATCCATTTACCCTCCTCGACAAAACCCAAGTCAGAAATGGCTGAAAGAACACTAACAATAGCAGGGGCATCAGGTCTTACTCCCACACTCAGCATTTCCCTAAATAAATCCAAGGCTTCCCTTGGACGATGATTAAGTACATATGCAGATATCATCGACGTCCAAGAAACCACGTCCTTATCACTCATCATCCTGAAAACCTCCTCAGCCAGCTCACACTTTCCAAACTTGCCATACCCATCGATCATTGCATTACACGAAACTATGTCTCTTTCGGGCATCTCGTTGAATAGCACACGTGCCAACTCAATCTCTCCAGCACTCAAGTAACCCGTAATCATCGAATTCCAAGAAATTACATCTCTTCCAAGCATTCTATCAAACACCATTCTCGCCAGCTCAATCTCATCAAGCTCCATGTACATCCGAATCAACGAATTAGAAACAAACGGGTCAAACTGAAAATGGGATTTCAAGATTTGCCCATGAACTTGCCGCCCTTCCTCTAACGAGCGCGATCTGCCGCACGCTTTGAGTACTGATGGAAGAGAAAACTCAATACCATTCAAATCTGTCAAGCAAGAAAGCATACGGGCATAGAGAGTTATAGACTCTACAGGGTTCCAGCTGCCAGAAAAACCATTAATTAGTGTGAAGAAGATGAAGGCATTGGGGTTTCGGATTTGACGAAAGACTGACAAAGCGTAGTCTAAACCCCCGGGGAAACGGGAGAGGGTACAAAGGGTGATGAGTTTGCTCACTGTAAATGTGTGATTGACAAGGTCTGTCTTTATCATGTGGGCGTGAATTTGGCGCATTTCATGCATGGTCTTGCATTTTTCCAACGTTGAAACGATTGGGTTCAGAAGCAAGGTTGGGTGGCCTGAGATGGTTGCCATTGCGCCTACCTTCCCGCTTTCCGTTATCCGTTCACGGAACCACGGATAGACAAGGACCAAGGTTGGATGGCTTGAGATGTTAGCGCCATCGTCATTTTATTATCCAATCACGTGGTGTAAATACATTCTTTTTATTTACAAATGGATGAAATCAAAGATTTGATTTGTAAGAAATTTTATCTTTAATTTTTATTTTTTATTTTTTATTTTTACAGATCATACAATATATGCAAAGTCAACTGTAAAGAGGATGTGTCATCTACGCTGCCTTGTAAATAAAATGTTTTAAAAATTGTATTAGATCATATCATGTCAGTAGCGTGGAAGGTATATTTTCTACATCAATTGAAATTACCCAAGTTCTCAATGGATTTTAATACAATTTCCTACCAATTCACTCAATAAAATAATTAGTCGTTAACTATGCTAATTATTTAATAATTAAGCAATAACATAAAATAAATAAATTGCATAATGCTAATCTTAGTAATGAAGGGAAACCATTTAAAGAACTCTTTAAAGGTAAAACCCTACGGGGTAGCCATATCTAAAATAATCAATTTTATTATTTGAAAATCAGTTACAAGTAAGTTTCCAATTATAAAATCTTTGTAAATTGACTCTCTTACTTGACACGATAAACGATTTGTATGTTTTTACTATAGTAGCAGCTAGAACCTCTAAAGATCTTCAAATATTGATTTTTCTCCTGAAACTCTAATGACTGAATCACGATCACTCAACCTCTAACAAGAAGTACGATCACACTTGATGAGAGAGAAATAACTAGAAAAGTCTCTTGAGAATTTTCTTACACATATGCATTCGGAAAGACACAAAATCTCCAAGGCCGAAAAATCTAGTGATTCTAACTAATAGAATTACTTAAATATTCTATTTGAAAACATTTTGAAATACAGTAGAACTCTTCTGACGGAGTGACTCTGTCATGACGGACTTTATTGATGGCATATGGACACATGATACTTTATCTTCTCAGCAATAACAGTTTCTACTTCAAACTCTTCTTTAAATAAGACCAAAACTCTTGGAATTCAAATTCTACACTTTTGACTAGGTGTGCTCCAAGCCCTAGAAGTGAAAAGAAGAGGAAATAGATGAGGAGAACACGTACAGTGTCTTAGATTTGTAGAGGAGAAAAAAATATGTGCTAGTTGTACGGACCCAAATGCTCTAGAACATAGGTGAGTGTGAAGATGTGATAGTGTCGTGGGTGAGTGTGAGAAGTAATATCGGGGGGTGGGTGGATGAGTGTCTATCGAAAATGCTAAGTAACCTAAGTCACTAAGTGACTAAACATGCCACACACCTGAGCCTAAGGCTTAGAGTCCCACTAGGACATAAACTCTCAAACCAAAAACAGACATTTTGAAACACAATTCCCATACCCATGTGCTCAAAAATGCATAAATATTCCAAAAATAAATGTATACCAACCAACTTAATAAAACAACAAAAAAATAAAAATAAAAATAAAGAATTAAAACTCATTCCCCAAAAAAGATTTCAAAAATTTTAAAATCAATTGAAGCAAGCCACATGCCTAAGTGCACCACATGTCCAAGCATATTGTCACTCACACAACAATAAATAAATAAATAAAATGCACGCTCTCATTTGCAACAAAATACAATGGTTGTACACACCTCATAAGTTCATTATTATTAAATTCCATGTGAGTGTGTGAGTAAGGTTACTTACTTCCAAGAAAAAAAAATTCAGATATATATTTTTCATTCTTCCCTTTTTAAATATATATATCTTACTTTACATAGGTACCTCAAGAGGTTTGTCTCACACCTTAAAAGTCAAACTTTATGCTAGGGTTTAGATACATGATAGAGTATCTCCTTCGAACACATGGTTGCACAACCTTTGATATGTTTATTTTTATTGCTCATATTTTTATGCAATGATTAGAGCAACAATTTTATTTTCTATAATGATTTAAGGAACAGATTCATGTAGGGTGTTTGTCTTTTTTCGCAATGAAGAAACACTACTTTTTTTTTATATAAATCAAAACCTTTTATGTCCGGCAAGGAGAGACCTCTTGCTTTTTAGTTCTAGGTTCAACTAGTATTAGTCAATGTAAGGTGTAGACTCTCCTTTTGGTTAGCATCTATAAAATTTTATGGAACGTTCATAATAATAAAAAATGTGAAAATAAGTTTCTCACAGTACATCGGGATTTGACTTTGTCAAGATGAACCATAAGGTCAATATCCACAATGTGGACTACACAAAAATAAAGAGATCCTTAAGCTTAAGGTATAGAATGTGTGAGAACCTAAGTGCTCAAGACTTGGCACACCAAGCTTGAACTCTACCCAACTAAAAAATACAAAAACTGAGAGAGAAACCAAAAAAAAAAAAAAAATGTAAGATGATTTATTGAAAAATAAACAAACAGAGAGAAGAAAAATAAACTATGTAAAATGCATGTCCCAGACTAATGATGTGTAGAGAATAAAAAATGCAAGTGTGCTTCTCATTTGATGTCACACACATCGATGACCTTCCTTTAAAACTCAAACCTTAAGCCATCTAAAGGTTTAGTAAACAAATTAGCTAGTTGATGCTAAGTAGACACATGATCCAAAGGCATTATCTTCGATTAAGCCAAGTCCCAAATGAAATTATATTCGATATCTATATGCATAGTCCTAGAGTGCTGAATAGGATTCTTGGAGACACTAATTACACTAGAGTTATCATAATAAATAGTCATAGTATTTTGAGAGAACCTGTAGTCTTCAAGCATCTTTTTCATCCAAAGCAGCTGTGTTATAACTTCCTAGTGCTATATACTTGGCTTTAACTGTAGTCAAGGAAATTGAATTTTTCTTTTTGCTCATCCAAGCTATAAGATTGCCACATACATAAAAACACCATTCGGAAGTACTCTTTCTATCATAATCATTTCATCCCAACTAGTGTCCTTAAAATACCAAATCCCATAATCAATAGTGGTACAAAGATATTTTATTATTCCTTTTACTACTATGAGATGGGATCCTTTAGGATTTGCTTGAAACCTAGTACATACACCCAAACTAAAAGCTATATCGAGTCTATTGGCTGTAATGTAAAGTAGACTTCCTTATGTTTTTAGAAAGAGTAGGATCAACATTTTTACCTATAGGATATGTGCTGATTTTTACTAAAGTGCTCATAGAGGTACAAGTATGACTATTTCCTTCCATTCCAAACTTCTTAACAAGCTCTATAGCATACTTGGATTGTGAGATAAAAATATATTTTTTAGTTTATTTTACTTGAATGCTCAAGAAGAAGTTTAACTTCCCAATCATTCTCATCTCAAATTTAGATTTCATTTTAGTAGCAAAATCATAAGAGAGAGAATCAAGTGTTGCTCCAAACACAATATTATCAACATAAATTTGAGAAATGAATAGTTGCTTACCAGATTTTCTGATGAAGAGAGTCCTATCAGCTTGTCCTCTAGTAAAGCCATGTTCAAGTAAGTAAGCTGTCAATCTTTTATACCAAGCACGAGGTGCTTGTTTAAGCCTATAAAGTGCTTTATTTAACCTGTAAACATGGTTATGGCAGAGGTGATTAATGAAACATTTGGGTTGTTCAACATATATCTCTTCTTGTAGAGGTCCATTTTAAAATGCAGTCTTGACACCCATTTGATACAACTTAAAGTTTAAATGACAAGTAATGACAAAAAGTATGCAGACAGATTCTAAATGAGCAATCGGGACAAAATTTTCATCAAAATCAATCCCTTTCACTTGTGTGTAGCCTTGTGCAACTAGCCTTGCTATGTTCCTCACAATGGTTCCATATTCATTGGACTTGTTCTCAAAGATCCACTTGCTTCCAATGATGTTGTACTTTTCAGGTCTAGGAACCAACTCCCAAACATCATTCCTTGTGAATTGATGAAGTTCTTCATGCATGACATTAACCCAACTTTCATCATTCAAGGCTTCCTCAACTTTCTTGGGTTCAACCTATAACAAATAACACACAAAAGAAACTGGATTTAGAATTATTTTTCTAAGTCTCATACCTTCGTCTAGCTCACCAAGAATATTCTCTCTTGGATGAGTGTGTGTCCTTGAGGAGGGTACTTTGTCCTGTGGAGGATGAGAGTTTTGAGCAGCTTGACCTATCTCTTCCAAGTTTTCAAGTTCCTTTTTAGTGGTCTCGGCTTAAAGATCATCTACAACCACATTGACAGATTCCATGACAGTTTTGTTCATAGATTGTAGACTCTATAAAAGTTGTTATTTGAGGAATATCCAAGAAACACTTCTTCATCACTCTTTCTATCAAATTTATGTGAGTTTTCACGATCTCGCAAGATGTAGCATTTTTTGCTAAAGACTCTAAAATATTTGACAATGGGATTTTTATTCTTCCACAAGCCATATGGTTATGTTTAGTATCAAGCCTTAGAACCACTCTATTCAGAATGTGACTTGCCGTATTCACAGTTTTTTTTCCAAAAATGCAGAGCCATCTTTTTGCTACTCTACATGATTCATGCTATCTCTTGAGTAGTTCTATTTTTTTATTTCCACCACTTTATTTTGCTAAGGAGTGATAGGAGCAGAAAATTCTTGGTGAATACCCTGTTCATCACAAAAAAAGGAAAAATTAGTATTCTCAAATTTCTTATCATAATCACTACGTATTCTAGAGATTGAAAGGATTGTCCATGTAAATTTGAAAAAACCATCTACAACAACCATGATATACTTCTTTCCATCCAAGCTTTCAGTTTGTTTTGGACACACTAAATCCATATGAAGTAGCTCAAATGGCTGAGAGGTGATAATGTTTGAAACTTTCTTGTGTTGTGCTCTTGTTTGTTTTCCCTATAAGCATGATCAACAAATCATCTTCTTGGTTTTAAGAGACTTAGGCAAACCAGCAACAACTTCCCTTTTTGAAATTTTTGATAAGTCTCTAAAGTTGATATGACCGAGCCGTTGGTACCACAGCTCGGCTTCATCCAATAAAACTCTATGACAATACGATTGGGATGTTGGGGAGACTCCATAACAATTTTCAAATGTCCTAGTGCCCTTCAAGATCCACTCTTCTGCTCGATTGTGGAGGTTGTTCATCCTTTTAAAAATGTATAGAAAGATCATCATCACAAAATTGACTAATACTTAGCAAGTTAGCTTTAAATCCATTGACAAATAAAACATTATGAAGAATAGGCAGTCTAGATATTTCAACACTCCCTTTCCCTTCAGCAATGAACTTGCTGCCGTCTTCAAAAGTCACTGCGCCTCCACTACTCAACTCAATCTTCTTAACAAAGTCTTGTCACCTGACATATGTCTCGAGCATGTGCTATACAGGTACCACAGGCAATTGTCCATCGATTTAGGGGTTGTGTGAGCAATCAAGCATACGACATCCTCTTTGACCACCCATTTTGTTTTATGTGTTGAGTTATTCTTACCATCAACACTACTTTGCATGATCTTTTCTTTGTTTTAAAGACAACATTCTCATAGTTCACCAAGCTTGAGGCTTATGGAGGTTATTTGATGACTCAACTCTTGAATATGATTTTCAAGAATCTTTGCCTTCCTTTTTGGTTTTCTTTCTCCTCATTTTTTTTGCACTTTACTCAAATTAAAGCAATATGACCTTATATGGCCATAAATACCATAATGATGAAAAATAGAAACAAATTTACCTTCAAACTTATCTCGGTTTTGTTTTTTTGAAGTTGAGCTTTTATGAGACTTTTTAAGATGATTTGACGTTGACGCGGCTTCTTGGAGCATCCACAACTTGACTTCCTTTGACAAAGACAATACTCTTAGATGCAGTGGCAACGGATGATGAGGCTTGAAGATCTTTGTCTTGGGCAGTTGTGTACCCCAACCCGGTATGATTGCAGTTGAACTTTTGAACAGTTAACATTTCATCCAATTTCTGAGTTGCTGATTTTTGTTGACACTCTTGGGAATTCTTCAATTCTTTGTCTAGTGCATCCTTTTGAGCCTTCAATTTTGATATTTCAATTTTAAAAATTTTCAGTGCTTCCAAAAGATTGTTCTTTTCATTCTCCACTATAGTGAGTTTGTTTTATAGCTTCTTATTAAGTTTTTTCAACTTGACCATTTCGTCACATAAATTATTATAAACCTCATGTATCCTTAGCTCACAGTTAGCATCAATAAGAGTTATATCCGAATCATTGTCATCAAATTCACTTTCAGATTTTGTTGGCACAATTTCAGGAAAATCATCAACAACAGTAGTAAAAGTCATAGAGGTATTTTCATCAGCAGATGATGAACTAGAAATTTCATATTCTGAACTGTCACTAAGTATGACATTCAATGCTTTCGCTTTATTTATCTTAAAGTTTAGACACTCCACTTTTATGTGACCATATCCAGAACATTCATGGCACTTTACTCTGTCGTTCTTCTCATATTTTTCTTTATTCCATTTTTCATAATCATTTTTCAGAATCATTTTTCTTTATAGAAAATTCCTTACCTTGTTTTTCCACTAGCTTTCTTGTTAAACAAGAATTTTCTTATAATAAGAGCTATATCCTCTTCCTTGCAATTAGAGCTATATCCTCGTCGTTCAGATTTTCTTCATCAGAAAAATCATCTCGGTCTTCTTTCACAGTTTTTGAAGCAATGGATTTATATTTCTTGTTTGAGGAAGTGAGGACTCATATGTTTGCAAGGAGTTGGCTAGTTCTTCAATCTTAATAGAATCCAAATTCTTACTTTTCTCAATGACTGTAACTTTTAGGTGAAATCTTTCAGGCAAAAATCTCAAAATCTTTCTCATGATTCTTGAATCTTCCACCTTCTCTCCGAGATTAAACTTAGAATTCACAATATCGTCAAGTTTAACATAAAAGTCATTAAAACTTTCATCTTCCAGCGTTTTAATCTCCTCAAAATTTGAGGTTAGCAACTGTAATTTTAAATTTTTCACAATTCTTGTCCTCTCATATGTAATCTCCAAAATATCCCACACTTTTTTGGCAGCCTCACATATAGAGATTCTTTTAAATCTTTCGGGAGATACAACCATGAAAAGTCTTTTGCTATTCCAATTGCAGTTGTTAATCTCATCTCTAGTCCAAGCATCAAGAGTTGTCTTGGACTTAGTCCATCCTCATTCAACTGCATACAACACACGTTTATCCAAAAACTTAAGGAAAGCCCTCATACGAACTTTCCAATAAGTATAGTTTTCTCCATCAAAGTATGGTGGAGCTAACAACAATGACGACATGGTCTACAGGGACATGGGTCACACTCGAATGAGTGAACTTGTCTCTGATTTCAATTGAAATTATTCAAATACCCCTATATGTTAATACAACATCCTATTAATTCATTCAACAAATTGATTAGTCGTCAACCATGCAATTATTTAATAATTAAGGAATAATATAAAGTAAATAAATTGCATAATACCAATCTTGGTAATGAAAGAAAACCCTTTAAAGAATTCTTTAAAGGTAAAACCCTACGGGACAGTCAAAGCCGGAAAAATTAATTTTATTATTTGAAAATTAGTTACAATTTATCAGCCTTTGTGAATTGACTCTCTTACTTGACACGAGAAACGGTTTGTTTGCCTCTACCACAGTAGCAGTTAGAAACTCTTACGATCTTCAAATATTGACTTTTCTCTTAGTATTTATCTTCTCAGTGGTATCAATTTCTCATTCAAACTCTTTTGTAGATAAGACCAAAACTTTTAGAACTCGAATTCTACACTTTTAACTTATCTAAAATATTTCCTAACAACTTCTAGATAAAATCAAAGTAGCTATAGATAAAGTTCAAGTGTTTTATATTCATCCAAATTACAAAATTAAAAATAAGATGAAGTCTATAATTTTAGCCATCTAATCCTAGCCAAACTCTTGCATCTACACCAACCATTGAATGTACTTTGGTAGAAATGGATCGACAGATAAAAATAAACTCCCTAATTATTTGATTTCAAACAATAAACTCCATATATAACAGTTCAAAAAAAAAAAAAAAAGACTCACTTATAAACAGTGTTTTCAGGTAGTTATTCTTGTAAACGTTTATTTGGAGTTAGTTGCTAGTGTCAACCATCACTTTATTGTCATTTATACTTTACATGCGTCGTGCACAGTTGACATTTTTTTTTAGGCAAAATCATAAGTTTGAGTTGTAAAGATCACTGAAAATTTCATGATATATGAGGGTAATTCACCGATGAAAATGGAATTTAGCATGAGATTTTTCATTTATTGAAATAGTAACATAATTATAAAATAGCATTATAACTCGATTTTTTTTTTTAAAATTTCAAAACCCAAAAACACAAAATAACGTTAGTAAATTACCTAAAGAAAAATTTTATTTTACATTACTGTAATTTTTGTAATATTGCTTGAAAGTGGGATAAGATAAGAAAGAAACAAAGAAAGTGAAATGATGGTAAGGTTTCCACAAATCTTGTACTTTATGCTATGTTTGGGTAGTGGGTATTTAATATATTTTATCATTACTTTTATCTTATTATTTACTACTATTCAATATTTTATTATTTTTTCACTATTATTCACAGATCATCTCACTACCCAAACATAGCCTTAGGCCCTGTTTGGATTTAGAAAGTGTTTCATCTCATTTCATCATTATAATTTTTCTAGATTTCCACACAAAATATAATAAACAATTCAACTTTTTTAAATTCCAATTTAATTTTTTCAAATCTCAATAATAATAATAATATTAAAAAATACTATTCTAACAATATTTTTTTTTAACTTTCATCTTCCAAACCGGGCCTTAGAATTCAAATTGTTTAAATGGGTTGCGTTCAAATACAAAGATCTAAAGCCCAAACATGTCCCAAATCTGTTGGCCCAATAACAAAAATGTCCCAAGTCTCTGAAAATGCAAAATATAATTGATTGAAAATGTTAAACATCTGAAAAATAATATTCATAGTTCTTTTAATTATTATTCTTATACCATATTTTAATATGACACCAAGTAATTAACATAGAAATAAAAATAACAAATAAATTTTTAATCATTTGCTCCATCATTAATTTGTTTCATGTCATTGAACAATTAATTAATGAGAGGATTATATATGATTAAAATGTTTATAAATAATATTCCTTGATTATATGTTGTGGCCCAAAGGTTCAATAAACGAGCAAGGCCCTATAAAGTGAGAAGGGCAGAGGAGCAATAACGAGTCCCAGAAGGCTAATCGAGGCACGAAGCTATGGGCTTTGGCTTTCGTCCATAGAAAAGAATGCTAAGGCGGGAGAGAAAAGCATAGCCCTCCTCCTTTGTTAATAGACCTTATGTTATTGTTAGTAATGGACCTTTCTTTAGTCAGTTCAGTTTCAAGTTTAAGGCAGGAACAGAGGCTAACTGATCTTACGTATTGGATTAGGGACTTTCCCCTTGTTCTCTAAATCTTAAAGGGAGAAGTCAAAAGGAGAAGCCGCTTCCCTTGAACGGTCGATTAGCTCAACCAATTCTCTTTTAAGAAAGGCGAGCAGGTTATGTAATAAGTGCTAGTAGTCTTACCAAATTAATCATTTTCAGCCAAACCATAAGACCAAAATTTCTAAGAAACTTAAGAAAATCCCTATAACACTTCGGACATGATGACCCTCAAGAGTCGAGACCCTAAAAATATGTAAGAGTCCCCAAAAATGATCTGATTTAAAAGTAGGCCGAATTGGTCATATATAAGGTACTTTTGGGGTTTATCCATGAACTTGGAGAGAGAGAGAGAGAGAGAGAGCAATAATTAAGGTATTATATATATGCGCATTGTCAAGCACTAATTATTATGATTACAGAACAATAGCATAGATGTGAAGTACTTATGATTGCTCTCATTTATATGGAAATGCATACATATATATATATATGTATATAATGAATCATTTTATATTTAGTGGGCAACATGTCTGCAGTAGGCTCTATCTTACCTGCACTTAGTCAATTCATCGTGTGTCTACTAAACATGGTGGTGGCCGGTGTAGTTGGTGCTGCGTTTATTCAACTCATTTTCAATTGAATAAATTATTAACTTTTAGGCGTGGACTTTGTAAAATTGTATCCCTCGATGGAAAGCGGCCCCCATGCATGCAGGTTTTGTGAAAAATTATACACTTAAGACAATAAATTTTCTATGATGGGACAGATAGAGTTGACTGCCGAAAAAAAAAATTGGATAAAATATTACGAGTTTTCACTCAAATTATTATGAGTTAAATATTGAATAATAAAAAAATTGTATATTGACTATCTATTAAGATTAGAGCAAACCACTAGCGAAGTACAAGTTTCTTTTATAGTTTGAGGATATAATTTATAAGAAAAATTCTTTTCATCAGCTACTATTCAGTACTCTACACTTTACATTTTATAAAAAATACACCCACACTCTATAAAAAAAAACTATAGAAATATGGAGTGTGAGAGTGAATAGTGACTAATACATAACCAGACCAGAACTAGCTAAAGGGGCCTATAATCCTTTTTCCCTCCGGTTTTAGGTTTTAAAAAACCATATTACGTACTATTTTAATTATAATATATATTACCTATATTTTAACATTTAATTTATATTTCCTATACAGTTTATTTTATATATTTTTAATATTCCTTGCATATATAACATATTATATATATGTATATCGATATTTATATTCTGTAAATTAATAAAGTTTAGTCCATATAAAAAACTAGATTTGGGTCCAATTAATATGAATTAACCCAAGTCCATATTAATACTTCCTTTCAAATTAGTTTTCAAAAATGTTTGTAAAATTTCATTCAGATAATTTTCAAAATCTAAAAGAAGCCGAGGCTCCATTTTGACAGCTAAATAATCTTTTATTTATATTAAGATTATTTATATATTTTTTTAACTCTAAAGGGATATATATAGATTATAGTAATATATTTTAATCACAAATTTATATATATATATATATATATATTCTCATCGATATATAATGTACTTCGACCCATCTTGATAAAACCTTCTGGTTTCGTCCCTAGTTATAATGTGTCAATTTCAATCGTTTGGAATGTAAAGTACGTAGTAGTACTACTGCAAAATTCTAAGAATTTGAGAGTGCAAAATATATATTTCTAAAAAGCTTTTGTTAAAGGAAGTTGCGCTAGTTATGGTCGTAATTGTCAATTTTCTAAAGAAATACAGGTAAATTAACTCAACTATTTCCAAGTCAATTTGCATACCATGACTTATATTGTTGCATTGATTTTCCGATCCTAGAGTAACTAATTCGTTGGAAGATGAGTTTGAAACTATATTACAGTACTATTATGATAAGTTAATATGAACTCAAAAACTGAATTTAAAATGTAAATGTTGTGTTGGCCTCTCTTTAAATACCTTAGTCATCAGTGATGCCCGTTCTTTTTCTAGAGAGAGAGGCTCTCGCATCTCTCTAGGAACAAACTTCCGGAAGCCAAGCCCAGCGTGGGAGCCTCAGCTCCTCCCTCCCATCCTCCTTCTTTTTCTTCTTTCCGTTTGGTTTTTTTTTTTAGTCGGAATAAGGGAGAGAAGTCTCATCCGAGCTTCTCCGATGGCCCTTTTCATACATGCGCACCACCGGTGGAATCCTCACCTGCCGATCTAGCAGGCGTGCGAATTTGGCGCCAATTGGAGCGGCGTGTTGCACCCACGCGTGGGTCAAAGGTTTCGCATGGCGTCCACGCGCCACCGTGTATTTTCTTCTGTTGATGCCACACGGTAGCTCAGGGTCCAGCGGCTCCGGCACCTTCTAGATTGACCAATCGGCTTCCTCGGCGGGTGTCCCTCACGTGCCACCAGAGTTTCTGTTTCCCTCGGCTTTTGGTTTTCTGTGTTGTGTTTTTGTGTTTGTACTTTAGTTTTGTTTGTGTATGAAAATAATTGAAATAGGCTATTAAACTTTTGTCCATAGTGGTGTTTGGTTCCTCCCTCCTCTGTTTTAGGAGGATGGATGTGTTGTTCACTTCTCCTCCTTTGGAGGATGGAGATTTGATGCGAGTTGGTTTTTCCTCTGTTTTATACAGAGAATGATATTATCTTTTTGAGAGTTTTCTTGAAGTTTAGACAATACCTGTCGCAAAGATTTTGTGTACTTATAACAAATGTTAGCTTGGCTTGTATCTTGAGTCACAGATGTAACTTCTTTTATGAAATGAAATGAAGTCCATTTCTTATATAAAAAAGAAATACCTTAGTCATCATATCTACTAAGAAGAATAGATACTAGATACAACCCTTAAGACATGCAAGTTCCATTCAATCTGATCTTTTAAGCAAAGTGGGGTTGATAAAAAAGTTGGTTTTTTTATACGGGTCCCAGGTGTGCTCTATTTGTTTTTCAAAGGGACTGTATAAAGCTTGCATATTTAAGACTATACAAATTATTTTCTATATACACAGTAAGACTTATTAATTACTCAATAGTACATATAATATAAGTAGTAATATTGCTACTAGAGCACCATCAATATAACACTAAGTAATGTTAATTGTTGATGTGAGAGACATGTAATTGAGTCCTGATATGATCTTTAAATTTTTATAACTAACAGATGTCTGTCACATCAGTGATGTTCCGTGAGTGTTAAAATTAGTAGAATTACTTTTTTTTTTTTTTTCTTTTTATTCTTGAAATGACCTCTTGTTCATGTCAATCCTTCTTCCATTCTATATTGGTTGAAAAGTTTTACTTTTATAAGAAATGGAATAAGTCATCGAATACAACTTCATATATATATATATATATATATATATATATATATTGGTTGTGGTTGAATGATAAAGGGAAACTAGTGCTTAAATCATTCGAGAAAAACTAAATTATCCTTTGGCAACCTACTCATGAACTGAGCATAGATATATATTCTAATCCTTTTCACTAATATATATAAATTTGACACTAAGATCTGATCATCATGTTTTACTTTTCAAGATTCCCAACTATAGCTATGTGAGTACTAAGGTAGACAGCAAAACTAGGTTTGATACGACGTTAATGGAGGATGTATACATAAAATAATGTACTAGGAATTATAATATATATATATATATCTATATATATACATACATATATAATCAAGAACAATAGTAGCTAGAAAGACTAGGGTATAAACTTTCTAGTGTTCCTAAATGAGCCCTAATATTATAATGATCTTCTCAAACCCACAAAACATAGCGTGATCATTCATGCATTGATCTACCCTTCCTTGAGTTCCTTCACTAATCGGCCTTGTGGTCCGACAGCTTTTTCCTGCAGTACCACTGCATGCAACATCGAAGGGGAACATTAATGAGTTTTTGGTTGAAAACAAAAAACTATTATCTATAGCTAGAACGGATCATAATGATCATCTTTCACGGCCATTATATATAGATGCACACCCCACAAATCCTATTCCCCGCCATTAATGATATATATTACTTATTATTTGTAGGATTAACATTAATATGATGACCCTTATACATAAGAGCTTTCACACTAGTACTAGTTTAGCCATTTTGCATATAAAAGCAAATAGTATTGCTAGATACAGTCATGCATGGGTTGTGCAACCACCATGTATTTGGCCTTTTGAAAGAGAGTGTGGGCTATCATTAAAAAATTAATTTTTTCATGTGAATTTCATATTTATTCACTTTTTTAAAAATAGTATGCGGCACTTGCGCTCTGTATGTGTCAACATGACTAACAATGTGTCAACATAAGATCTTTAATGAATTATGTAAAACACAAAACTAATACGTGCGTGTTACAATATATATACACCTCTAAGGTTTAGATGTTTTATTCATCTAGTTAAACTTATTAATTCTTTCCTTTTCCAGCCCTCCATTTCTTTAAATTTCTCATATTCGCACTCTCATTAATAAAAACATCATGATAAGATCTATAATATTATGAGAATATTGCATTTTAATAGAGAGAAAAAATAACTCATGCTTGAAAAAGGGTAAAAAGCTCCCAAACAAAAATATATAGAGAGAGACATTGTAATCACATTAGTATAGGTGGGATATTGCAAATTAATATTGAAAGATATGAGGATATTCAAATTTATTGGGAGTTAATCAGGAGATAAATATACTTTTTATAATGATAAAAGGAATATATAAATGATGTATAGAGAAAAAATAAAAAGTTGATCATGTAGAGTACATGTCAAAATTAGTTACTAGCTAAAATTATTATTATATAGTTAGGTATTTTAGATAGGAATTTCAATGTAGTAGTAGCATTGTGTGCTCTTACTCCTAATTGCAGTATATGATTCTTAAGAATCCTTTGACTAGTCTTGAATAGTACTTTAAGTGTTAGCTAGGACCCGTTTGGATAGTGAAAGTGTTTTATCACATCTCATCTCATCTCATTATTACAACTTTCCTAATTTCCCGCACAAAATATAATAAACAATTCAACTTTTTCAAATTTCAAAATGATAATAATATTAAAAAATAATATTCTAATAATATTTTATTCAACTTTCAACTTTCATCTAAAAGCATCTCATCTCATCTCACTATCCAAACGTACCTTAGTTAATTTAGTTGATAATGTAAGATTGTGGTACAAACGAAGTAACTTTCTCGTGCATGCTGATCTACTCATTGGCCTGGTGAACTTTCTAGCCTGATAAAAATGCACTATAAAATTGAATAATTTATGCAGGAAAAGGAGGATGAGATGCTTGGACAAATAAAAATAAATAAATAAATATTGAAATCATGTATAATTAATTTAGATTATCAAATTTTAATTAAGCGATATATAATAATTGAGAGTGGAATATGGTAAACAAGAGAGAGTGGTTGGCCCTTAATTCAGATATAGAAAGCCACTACTGATCTCCCGCTTCTAATTCAAGAATATATAGATCAAATTAATGAATCGATCGCTTTACTTGAAATGACCAATGAATACCACTAGCATGAGCAGTCGATCGATCACTATTATTTGTGGCATTTAATTTGGTGGTGGNGAATACCACTAGCATGAGCAGTCGATCGATCACTATTATTTGTGGCATTTAATTTGGTGGTGGAATTCCTTTATACCACAACCTCTCCTTATATTAATATGATCTGTTTATAAATAGTTAATTAGTAAAATGATGATGATCATCAAATACATAGATAGATAGCTAGGTAGCTAAGCTAATTCGAACATGATCAATACCCATCGATCTCATCAGGAATTTATCCTCTTTTTTACCTTAAATATAAAAGGCCATTCTGAGCTTGGGAAAGTCATAGGTAGTAGGATATGCTAAACATGCAGATCTGTCTGTTATTCAATTCAAAGGCGGAAAAAAAAAGGTCCCAGAAAATGATAACTCATTTCAGTGGAATCCCACGTCATGAATATCAATGTTTATCCTTCTGATCAAGCTCTGGGAACAAACACAACACAGATATTATCACACAGAGAGAGAGAGAGAGAGAGAGAGAGAGAGAGAGAGAGAGAGAGAGAGAGAGAGAGAGAGAG
>QEOT01002681.1:43366-69314 GCA_003123785.1 Pterocarya stenoptera
AATTTGATGTTGGTTCTACTGGCATTACTTCCGAAACTATCATCACAATTTCTTTACTTTCTTGTGCTTTTCTCTTATTAGGATATTGTGATTTGTAATGCCCTTTATTTCCATACTTAAAACAGTTTCCAGTAAACAGTTTACTTTGTTTCTTTTTCAACCATTTCTTTTTCTTAAATTGTTTTGGCTTTATCTTGTTTTGTGTAGAACGCTTGTCCTGAGGTATCAATAAATTAGATGATTCACTATCTTTATTCCTTTTCTTCATCCTTTTTCCTTCAAGTACTAAAAGTACTGGAAGCGATATCATTGTTATTTCATTTTCACTATGTGTTAAAGAAGTAACAATATGATCCCAAGATGAAAGAAGACTATTTAGTATGGTTGTAACTTGCATTTTATCAGTAAGAGGATGACCAACATCATGTAATTCTTTTGCAATTAACTCCATTTGAAGTACATGATCACCAATATCATCATTCTTTTTCATATAAGTCCGGTTATACTTATCCAATAATAACTGTATATAAGTATCCAACCTTAAACCATACTTTGTTTCAACTGCATCCATAATTGTTTTAGCAGTTTCATAGTCTTCAAATATAGGAATAATGTGATCATTTATACAATGCAAAATTAAAATTTTTGCCCATGCATTGTGTTCTTCCCATTTATCTTTATTTGAAACGTTGCTCCCACTTTCATTTGGGCCATTTTCTACAACTTCTTCCCATGACTTTGGTGTTGTTAATGTATATAAGGTCTTTTCATGGGTTAGAAGAAAAGTTATATGTCTCTTCCAGGCTCGAAAATTTCTTCCATCTAGTTTTTCTATCCTCGAGGGATCAATACTTTTCTTTGGTGCCATGAATCATAAACTTCAAAAAATTAAAACTATTACAAACTTAATAGTAATAATAATCCTTGGATTTAATCCAAGGTGGCAGCCTTGAAATTCTCCTATTATATTTTAAATAAGAAGAATAATGAAAGTGACGCCCCGATCGAGGATATCCACGACCTTTCCTAGGTGTTTCACCTATCTCAAAGATTTCTTGCAATAATTTTGACCAACAGGTGTTTTGTAATGTTTTGGCATGAAATTTGGAGCACAACGACTTTTGAACGGATAAAATCGGGCATGAAATGATCTTGAACGGCCCGAAAAAGCAAATCTGTCATGAACTGGTTCAGAACACTGAGTAAACCGGTTCAAACCGGCGGTCGACGGCTCAGCTTAGAGATCAGCTTGTGGCTTGACTGGAAGGTGGCAAGATAGTGCCTTTTGGAGGTTACAGTTATGTCTCTTTAGTGCCAAAAACAACACTGTCGTTTTTCTCCTTGGGCTAAGCCCAGATGGAATTTGAAACTCCTGACCGTTGGACCAAACGATGTTGTCGTTTGGCTCCTGCTAAACAACTATGTCGTTTAGTCCACCCCGAGTTTGAATCTGATGACCATTGGATGAAACGGTACCATTTCATTCCTCGAGCTAGGAGTTTTCAGGAACTGTGAAGCTCATGTCTTCACTTTCGTTCAGCCAATTGGTCACCAGCGTTGAGGTTTCCGACGTACTCTCGAGATCCACGAAGTTCAGCAGTGGTGAGGGGCTCTGGTGACCGGCCAAAACAATTATAGTGTTTGAAAATGGATTAGATAATTCACTGTTTCTTTGTGTAAAATAATGCCAATAATTTTTTTCAAAATAATAACTTACAAGATATTGAAGATTCCTAGTGTACTCTAGACCCCCCACTGTGATTTGAAAAAGTTTCTCTTTTGAATTTTCAAGTAAACGAAGATGATTATATTATGCAAGTGTGATTGCCAAACCTAGCACTTGCCTATTTATCATCTTCACAATACGCGATAAAATTTCCTTTGACATGACTTGACTCTTGATATCACTGTAGAATTATGAAGAACAAATAGAAACGAAATTTGGCAATATGGTGACTTCTGTGAGGGTATTTGTCCTACATGTTGGTGATGGACAAAAAGAATTAAGTGAATGAATTTGTGCACTAATGACCTCTATTTATAGGTCATTATGCACCGGTTGGCAAATAACACAACGATTGGTAACTCAATGGTTGGCAAATGACACAACCTTAAAAAGTGACACAACCTTTTAACTAAATCAAAAGGTTATGTCTTTTGACACTTCACAAGTCACACACAACCTTTTGACTAAATCAAAAGGTTGTGTCTCTTGACACTTCCTTAGTTATCACCCCTAATGGGAACCATCACCATGGAAAGGGTGTCATTCTAAAGGGTACACTGTATGGTGATCTCACCCCTTAGAATTTCACAGCCTGGATATTTTAGAACTTTTTTCTGGTGGTGGAGATAAGGCGGGGAAGGGGGAGGGGGCCATGGCATAGTTATCACACACCCCTATGAGTGCTAGTTCTACTTCTAACAGCTTTGTATAAATGTTTTGTCTTTGACAGCCTAGGCACTAGAGATTTTGGGATCAAAAACTATTGCGTCTAATTTCAGGGGAAAGGAAAATGATTTGTATATAAGACTAAGGCATGTCTATCTTGTATAAACCTTTTAAAAAAAGAGTGATACTAAAATTTTTTTATTGTCACTACAACATAAATGTTTTGGTTGGGAAAAATTTTTATCTCAAAAAAGTCATTAATTTTGGTCACAAATGAGCTAGTCTTTTGCAACCAAAATAACTTTCTGGGACAAGAATTTTGGTCCATTAATAAAAATAATTTTTGTTGTTCAAAAGAATTTCGTGCATGTGATTTTCGCTTGAGCACAAATTTCATTGAATGGAGTAGTCTTAACTGGCAAAATTTTGGACATGCCATACAAAGAAATCCTAAATTGATTATGCTGAATTGGTGTGACAATATGTGATACTACGTGTGCACTCGATATAAACATGATGACACAAAATAAGCGAGTTTTGATTTTATATAAATGAATTTGGATCAACTCATGAAACCTGCAATTAATCCATATAATCCGAATAAATTCTATCGTCAAGGATGATACTCAACTTCCATTTTCAAATTCTATAAATGTTTAATTTATGCGAATGTTGTTGTTGGAATATTATAATATTAATGATATTATTATTTGACTACTTAATATCTCAAAATATTAATATTTGTTGTGTTGGTATATAATTTTTCTATTAACTATCATATATATGACTATTAATAATTCAGCATATTACTTTTCTTATATATTAATGGTTGGAATATTGATTATAAAATAATTTATTACGAATCTAGTTAATTGTAAGTATAAATGATTTATATATAGTTATCATTGTCTTATACATGCAATTATGTTAATTAGGTCCAAATAAATATATAGGTTAGCTCATCCCACTTGTATGAAACGAGTCGTGTTCAAGTTAACCCAATTGAATTTATTATTAAATGAGTTATACAAATAGCTAGTGTTGTGTTATCTATTATTTATAAAAGTCGTATTAGAATTTAAAGTCTAGCCTATCTAATTACATTGAATAGACCACCTCTAAATTATCCGAACTATCTACTTGGGTGAAGTTGCACTTTGTAGCATGACATTAATGTTATGTCTCTAAAGAACTTTACTAAATAAAATTTCATAATGAGACATCTTTCATAATTGAGAATAAATTTTAATATCATGAGAAAGACTGTTATGATTATCTTAGTAAAGTTGCATAGAGTTTTGAAAGACTTTGCATAAAGAATTGTAGGTCAATAGATGCTTTAAAAAC
Source organism: Pterocarya stenoptera (assembly GCA_003123785.1). NCBI lineage: Eukaryota > Viridiplantae > Streptophyta > Magnoliopsida > Fagales > Juglandaceae > Pterocarya > Pterocarya stenoptera. The sequence goes on from QEOT01002681.1 coordinate 47,106, forward strand.
AAAATGTACGTAGCATGCTTAGTATTTTACAGTGTTCTCGAATTGATTAGGTTGTTAAAGAATTTCTATATATGATGGTTATAAGGAATTTGATGGTTGCACAAACTTGTATAGGGCCGAGCAATAGTTTTACAGTTAGCATCACCCTTGATTTTTGCCAAAGTAACCCAATGATGTTTGACCTAAAAGCTGTGAAAAGAATGTAAGGTTATTTGCAATAAATTAAAGACTATATTGTTGCCTTTAGAAGAATTGATACTCGAAAGTTAACTGGATATTTAGACTCTATTTTGTGGGAATGGTCTAATGATAGAAAATACAATTATGGTTATGTATTTTGCTAGTTAGTAGTAGTGTTATTTTATGGAAAAGTATGAGACAAATTTCTTTCTGCTTCATGTGCAATAGAGGTTGAGTTTGTGACATGCTTTGAAACCACAGTGAATGGTATATATAAGAATGAGGAAATTTATCTTAAAATTTGGAATTACTGACTTTATAGCTAAACCTAAGAATGTGTTGCAAGAATTCTCATATTATTTTCTTCAAATAACGCATTTAGTGACATTTAAATACCAAAATGATAACGAGAAAGCACATAAACAAATAATATCCATATTATATATTATTGCATTCATCATTGCAATTTAATGAACATTTTGAAAAGATGGGTCTTATGCTTATACACATGATGTAAACATGTTAAAGATCATTGATATGTTGAGTATTTTCTTATTGAAAATTGAGATATATCTGTTATAGTTGTTTTTGTTGTCTTATCTTTCGACTTTATATATACATTGAATGATGTGGATGAATTATGATAAGATAATGTCTAAAATAGATATGAATTGGAATCAAAAGCATTACAATAGTAGCCTTAATTGTCCATATTAAAGATGATGTTAAATTAAGTTACATGTGTTGTAGTAAATTGAAGGAATTTTGTTGGTTATATAATAGAGGACCATTATGACTCGCATTGGTGACTGATTTGATATTGATATTACGAAACTCATATAATGTATTTTGAGGTAGGAAAAGTTTCTGAAAATGAACGTGAAATGCTCCCAACACAAGATTATATACTTTATACATGACAGTTAATATGCAATGCATCCTATTATGTAACTAGCAGTATGTAATAATCGTAGCGAAAATAAAGGTGAAAGTATAACTTATGCCAGAATAATTAAAAATATCACAATTTCATTAGTAAACATCAAGTTCAAAATACCAATGTAGCATAGACTTAGTACAAATAAGAGTTAAAGTCAAATCATTCTCTTCATGCGATCTAAAGCATGAAGGACTTGGACTATAAATATAGGATTAAATCCAATCTTCTCTTAAGGTCCAGCTACTCCTCAATTAGTCAGATCCAGCACTCCATCTAGCACGATCTCCGCAAGACCTAGCACAACTTCTATTTGGAATGATAGTGGTTCCATAAGGGGTGAGATTTATTCGAAATCTCAGTAAGTTAAACAACTAACGTGTACAAAGATAAATTGAGCATGAAGAATGATAAATATCTAATGTATGAGATGTAGAAAGAAAATCAGTATACATGTCTCCCATCTAGATTCCTCAACATTTTAGAAAAATAGAGACATAGGTTTTCCTTCAATAAACATTTTTGTCCTCATTTTTTAAAACATAACTTCATCATGACTTTCATCATTAACCTTTATCATTATAAGCAATTCGTAATTATAACGTGTGGTAATGTTACAGTTCCCCATATGCACTGTGAGTACTTGTTGGTGACCGTAATACAACTCACATTGAAACTACGTTATCTATAGACTCGTTCTTACTATATTGGTAATATAATATAATATCATAAAAATTATAACGTGTACACCCACTAGCCTTAGGTGTTATAACATATTGATTTTGCTCCGGCATTCTTTAAAAAGAACTCATTCAAAATCTGTTAACTGTTCTTCATTCTTTAAAAAGGATTACTACTCCATTCTTAAATACTCCAGAGTGGTCAAAGGAGTTTCACTAGAAAAATTACCCATCCTAGCCTTTGAGGTTATGATAAAAATTATTTTCATGCTATGCTTGAAAAATATTTTTCGTGACATGTGCATATGTGGCAAGCTTTCATGCAAAAATGACATTTATAGATGCAATATGCAAAAATGGTAAAAAATATCACATGTCTTGTAAGTATGCACTAAATGTATCATATAACATGATATTTTATGCTCAAAATAATAATTGAAATATGAATGATATATTTCTCAATAATTCATAAATAATCTATTAAGATGTAAATTAGAGGCCAACTTACAAACTTCATGAGCAATTCGAAAAGCGTCATAGTAGCTGAAATTTATTGTGTACTAAGTTAGGATTAATAATTCTATGGTTACAGTTTAAAATCAAAGGTTTCAAGAATGAGTATTTATAAAAATATGCCTAGACTTTCAAAAATTGTCATTAAGGTCCTAAATTTTTACTAATTGCAAACGAATTCCAAATTTAAGCCAAATTCATGGACTTCATAATTTTGGCATTCCAAAATTATCTATACTCTTGTATTTTTAAAAATCAAAGTGAAACTTGTCCAAGTGGTCCCAACGCGTGGCATACACTCTAATTAATGCCTAAATGTATTTTCAACTAGTGATCCCTATGAATGCATGCATATGAGATTTTGTTTAATAAAAAATGATCACTAACATCTTTAATGAAATAATGAATGCTAATACTTGGGTAATCAAGTTCATCCAAACAATTAATCATGGTTAAAATATCCTTAATTTCCAAATTTATTCAAAACCGATTCATACTTGATGATCAAAACAAGATAGATTTAAAACCTATCATGACATGCTTTTAATCAAAATTCAAACCTTCCATAATCATTTTAAGACATTAATAAATCATATAAAATCATGCTTAAGACATGCCATAGCTAAAGTTTCACTTAAAAACATTTAAACATTCAAACCACCCTTTAATGACCCGATTTTTAACTAAACATGATAACCTTCTCAAAACTCAACCTAATTTCATACCAACACTTACAAAAAAAGCTTTAAATGCAAACTAAAATCAAGATTAAGAAAACTTACAAATTTCATGGCCTTCCAAGCAGTCAAGACAGTCTTGCTCAAGAATACTCAAGAACTCACCAAAACTCACTCGGTTTCACTCTATTGCTTACTAAGGGGGAAAAATGCTCTCAAGATTCAAGAGGAAGCTTGGAGATGAGGTGTGGAGGAAATGAGGAAGCGAGAGAGGTATTTATAGGGTTCAATAGGGGTGGGGACGTTGGCCTTGGTGCTTGATGATTGGGTGAAGTGGGAGGTGCACAAGTCTGAAAGTTTTCCAGCTTGCTTCCAAGGCTTTGAGTCACATTGTGCAGGGGGAATAGTGGCCTGACACTACCATTATTTCCTCCCTACTGTAGCCATCATGGCCCTATGGAGGTTTCTAGGTCGTGGGGCATGCTTTAGGTAACAAGAAGTCACTCACACCACCCTTGCAAATTAGCGGGTTCAGGTGGTTTTGGTTGGCAGATTTTGGACTTCGGTTTTGGATGATTTTGGGTNGAATGAGGAAATTTATCTTAAAATTTGGAATTACTGACTTTATAGCTAAACCTAAGAATGTGTTGCAAGAATTCTCATATTATTTTCTTCAAATAACGCATTTAGTGACATTTAAATACCAAAATGATAACGAGAAAGCACATAAACAAATAATATCCATATTATATATTATTGCATTCATCATTGCAATTTAATGAACATTTTGAAAAGATGGGTCTTATGCTTATACACATGATGTAAACATGTTAAAGATCATTGATATGTTGAGTATTTTCTTATTGAAAATTGAGATATATCTGTTATAGTTGTTTTTGTTGTCTTATCTTTCGACTTTATATATACATTGAATGATGTGGATGAATTATGATAAGATAATGTCTAAAATAGATATGAATTGGAATCAAAAGCATTACAATAGTAGCCTTAATTGTCCATATTAAAGATGATGTTAAATTAAGTTACATGTGTTGTAGTAAATTGAAGGAATTTTGTTGGTTATATAATAGAGGACCATTATGACTCGCATTGGTGACTGATTTGATATTGATATTACGAAACTCATATAATGTATTTTGAGGTAGGAAAAGTTTCTGAAAATGAACGTGAAATGCTCCCAACACAAGATTATATACTTTATACATGACAGTTAATATGCAATGCATCCTATTATGTAACTAGCAGTATGTAATAATCGTAGCGAAAATAAAGGTGAAAGTATAACTTATGCCAGAATAATTAAAAATATCACAATTTCATTAGTAAACATCAAGTTCAAAATACCAATGTAGCATAGACTTAGTACAAATAAGAGTTAAAGTCAAATCATTCTCTTCATGCGATCTAAAGCATGAGGGACTTGGACTATAAATATAGGATTAAATCCAATCTTCTCTTAAGGTCCAGCTACTCCTCAATTAGTCAGATCCAGCACTCCATCTAGCACGATCTCCGCAAGACCTAGCACAACTTCTATTTGGAATGATAGTGGTTCCATAAGGGGTGAGATTTATTCGAAATCTCAGTAAGTTAAACAACTAACGTGTACAAAGATAAATTAAGCATGAAGAATGATAAATATCTAATGTATGAGATGTAGAAAGAAAATCAGTATACATGTCTCCCATCTAGATTCCTCAACATTTAAGAAAAATGGAGACATAGGTTTTCCTTCAATAAACATTTTTGTCCTCATTTTTTAAAACATAACTTCATCATGACTTTCATCATTAACCTTTATCATTATAAGCAATTCGTAATTATAACGTGTGGTAATGTTACAGTTCCCCATATGCACTGTGAGTACTTGTTGGTGACCGTAATACAACTCACATTGAAACTACGTTATCTATAGACTCGTTCTTACTATATTGGTAATATAATATAATATCATAAAAATTATAACGCGTACACCCGCTAGCCTTAGGTGTTATAACATATTGATTTTGCTCCGGCATTCTTTAAAAAGAACTCATTCAAAATCTGTTAACTGTTCTTCATTCTTTAAAAAGGATTACTACTCCATTCTTAAATACTCCAGAGTGGTCAAAGGAGTTTCACTAGAAAAATTACCCATCCTAGCCTTTGAGGTTATGATAAAAATTATTTTCATGGTATGCTTGAAAAATATTTTTCGTGACATGTGCATATGTGGCAAGCTTTCATGCAAAAATGACATTTATAGATGCAATATGCAAAAATGGTAAAAAATATCACATGTCTTGTAAGTATGCACTAAATGTATCATATAACATGATATTTTATGCTCAAAATAATAATTGAAATATGAATGATATATTTCTCAATAATTCATAAATAATCTATTAAGATGTAAATTAGAGGCCAACTTACAAACTTCATGAGCAATTTNATTCTCATATTATTTTCTTCAAATAACGCATTTAGTGACATTTAAATACCAAAATGATAACGAGAAAGCACATAAACAAATAATATCCATATTATATATTATTGCATTCATCATTGCAATTTAATGAACATTTTGAAAAGATGGGTCTTATGCTTATACACATGATGTAAACATGTTAAAGATCATTGATATGTTGAGTATTTTCTTATTGAAAATTGAGATATATCTGTTATAGTTGTTTTTGTTGTCTTATCTTTCGACTTTATATATACATTGAATGATGTGGATGAATTATGATAAGATAATGTCTAAAATAGATATGAATTGGAATCAAAAGCATTACAATAGTAGCCTTAATTGTCCATATTAAAGATGATGTTAAATTAAGTTACATGTGTTGTAGTAAATTGAAGGAATTTTGTTGGTTATATAATAGAGGACCATTATGACTCGCATTGGTGACTGATTTGATATTGATATTACGAAACTCATATAATGTATTTTGAGGTAGGAAAAGTTTCTGAAAATGAACGTGAAATGCTCCCAACACAAGATTATATACTTTATACATGACAGTTAATATGCAATGCATCCTATTATGTAACTAGCAGTATGTAATAATCGTAGCGAAAATAAAGGTGAAAGTATAACTTATGCCAGAATAATTAAAAATATCACAATTTCATTAGTAAACATCAAGTTCAAAATACCAATGTAGCATAGACTTAGTACAAATAAGAGTTAAAGTCAAATCATTCTCTTCATGCGATCTAAAGCATGAAGGACTTGGACTATAAATATAGGATTAAATCCAATCTTCTCTTAAGGTCCGGCTACTCCTCAATTAGTCAGATCCAGCACTCCATCTAGCACGATCTCCGCAAGACCTAGCACAACTTCTATTTGGAATGATAGTGGTTCCATAAGGGGTGAGATTTATTCGAAATCTCAGTAAGTTAAACAACTAACGTGTACAAAGATAAATTGAGCATGAAGAATGATAAATATCTAATGTATGAGATGTAGAAAGAAAATCAGTATACATGTCTCCCATCTAGATTCCTCAACATTTTAGAAAAATAGAGACATAGGTTTTCCTTCAATAAACATTTTTGTCCTCATTTTTTAAAACATAACTTCATCATGACTTTCATCATTAACCTTTATCATTATAAGCAATTCGTAATTATAACGTGTGGTAATGTTACAGTTCCCCATATGCACTGTGAGTACTTGTTGGTGACCGTAATACAACTCACATTGAAACTACGTTATCTATAGACTCGTTCTTACTATATTGGTAATATAATATAATATCATAAAAATTATAACGTGTACACCCACTAGCCTTAGGTGTTATAACATATTGATTTTGCTCCGGCATTCTTTAAAAAGAACTCATTCAAAATCTGTTAACTGTTCTTCATTCTTTAAAAAGGATTACTACTCCATTCTTAAATACTCCAGAGTGGTCAAAGGAGTTTCACTAGAAAAATTACCCATCCTAGCCTTTGAGGTTATGATAAAAATTATTTTCATGCTATGCTTGAAAAATATTTTTCGTGACATGTGCATATGTGGCAAGCTTTCATGCAAAAATGACATTTATAGATGCAATATGCAAAAATGGTAAAAAATATCACATGTCTTGTAAGTATGCACTAAATGTATCATATAACATGATATTTTATGCTCAAAATAATAATTGAAATATGAATGATATATTTCTCAATAATTCATAAATAATCTATTAAGATGTAAATTAGAGGCCAACTTACAAACTTCATGAGCAATTCGAAAAGCGTCATAGTAGCTGAAATTTATTGTGTACTAAGTTAGGATTAATAATTCTATGGTTACAGTTTAAAATCAAAGGTTTCAAGAATGAGTATTTATAAAAATATGCCTAGACTTTCAAAAATTGTCATTAAGGTCCTAAATTTTTACTAATTGCAAACGAATTCCAAATTTAAGCCAAATTCATGGACTTCATAATTTTGGCATTCCAAAATTATCTATACTCTTGTATTTTTAAAAATCAAAGTGAAACTTGTCCAAGTGGTCCCAACGCGTGGCATACACTCTAATTAATGCCTAAATGTATTTTCAACTAGTGATCCCTATGAATGCATGCATATGAGATTTTGTTTAATAAAAAATGATCACTAACATCTTTAATGAAATAATGAATGCTAATACTTGGGTAATCAAGTTCATCCAAACAATTAATCATGGTTAAAATATCCTTAATTTCCAAATTTATTCAAAACCGATTCATACTTGATGATCAAAACAAGATAGATTTAAAACCTATCATGACATGCTTTTAATCACAATTCAAACCTTCCATAATCATTTTAAGACATTAATAAATCATATAAAATCATGCTTAAGACATGCCATAGCTAAAGTTTCACTTAAAAACATTTAAACATTCAAACCACCCTTTAATGACCCGATTTTTAACTAAACATGATAACCTTCTCAAAACTCAACCTAATTTCATACCAACACTTACAAAAAAAGCTTTAAATGCAAACTAAAATCAAGATTAAGAAAACTTACAAATTTCATGGCCTTCCAAGCAGTCAAGATAGTCTTGCTCAAGAATACTCAAGAACTCACCAAAACTCACTCGGTTTCACTCTATTGCTTACTAAGGGGGAAAAATGCTCTCAAGATTCAAGAGGAAGCTTGGAGATGAGGTGTGGAGGAAATGAGGAAGCGAGAGAGGTATTTATAGGGTTCAATAGGGACGTTGGCCTTGGTGCTTGATGATTGGGTGAAGTGGGAGGTGCACAAGTCTGAAAGTTTTCCAGCTTGCTTCCAAGGCTTTGAGTCACGTTGTGCAGGGGGAATAGTGGCCTGACACTACCATTATTTCCTCCCTACTGTAGCCATCATGGCCCTATGGAGGTTTCTAGGTCGTGGGGCATGCTTTAGGTAACAAGAAGTCACTCACACCACCCTTGCAAATTAGCGGGTTCAGGTGGTTTTGGTTGGCAGATTTTGGACTTCGGTTTTGGATGATTTTGGGAGGGAAAACCTGAGTCAAATTCTTCATGATGGTCATCGGACCTCTTGGGGATTGGGTGGTGAAAGAGGTGGCATGGAGTGGTGGCTCAACCATGGCAGATGGTTGGTTAAATTTCAACTAAATCGGTTCCCACTGAAACTAGACTAAGGTGCACTCAGTTTGGCAATTGAATTAGTTTGTGTAACCAATTTCGTCCAAGGCTCAAACTGGATTTGAAGGGGTCTCATAAAGTGATTAAGAACCATATTAAGCCTGAGGTCAAGTCACAAAAATATTGGACCTAAGGGCAAAACAATCCAACTATTCAAAGAACAATACACATAGCCGATTGATGCAAAGTTTGAGGTTTGACATGTCATTTTCCTTAATGACATGTGGGGAGGTTTAGCTAGGGTATTAGTAACGTCTAAGTATGATGAAATGAAAGAATTAATCAAGAAAATTTTGAATTAGAAGGTTAAGAAAAGATTAAACGAAATTAAGTTTCAAAGCATGACTTAAAGTTCACTAACCTCAAGCATAATGGTTAATGGTTTAGCAAACTTTCAAAACTTAATTTGGGTACTAAGGGTATGATTTAGGCTTAAGAAAAATAATAGTATGTTGTATTGGATTTTTGGTCTTGAATGGTGAAATAAACCCAAACATGGCTTTGGGTCTTGAGGGCTTTAAAAGGGCCAAGTGTGTGGGTTTATGGCTTATGGGCTCTTGGGTTTGAATAAGAGGGCCTCATTTTCAGATTATTAGAATTGAAAAGAAACCTCAAGATCCACTAAGATGGGCTTGAAAATGTTTGACTTGGCCTAATTGGGCCGTGAGTCCATTCTACACCAAGTTTGGCCCAAAGACCTTATGCCTTCCTTAAGCTTGGGCCAAGGCTGGCTACCAAGTCTTGAATTCCCTATGGGCTTGGTACAAGGCTTCTTGGGCTTGGCCCATGAATGTTCTAAGGTCCTAAAAGCCTCACCAAATTCACTAATAGACTTGTTTCTCTAATACTTAATGGCACTAAGTGCTAAGATTTAGGCTAACCTCACTATCAGCCTAAATGTAAGCAATAACCTAAAATTAAAACCTAATCTAAAGTGTTTAAGGGCTAATCCTAAGGGTTAATTAGGCGGGGTGTTACAGAACATGCACAATATAATTAATTTTTTGTAATAAATCCATGAATGAAAAATATTGTTTTATGGGCATATAGGCCAAGTGAGAAAATGTTAGAGTTTTATTAAAACTCAATGTCCCACATGGCACCACCTGGATTGCCACACATGTGAATCTGGAAGCCAACATGGCAGCTCACTTTTTGGCTAAAGTCGGACTAGAAGGTAAGGAGGATCTCTATGAGATTGAACAATGTCCAAGTTGTATTTTGCCAATTATGACTAAAGAGATGTTATAAGCCGCAAGCATTATGCCTTTGGTTTATTCACAATATTGTAATCACCTTCTTATTCTTGTGAGATTAGATTTCTCTTTCCAAAAAAAAAAACTCAATGTCCCACACACCCTTATATGTATGAGTTTATACTAGTTCAAATATATCTCTTAATTAATGAGTTATAGTGGGATACAAATACATCTAGATCTCATGATAGCCAGAAGTTTATTTAAGCACTGAGAGGGTTAAGGGTTCTCACCTACAACATAATTGTATCTCTAGCCATTGGGAGACACTCAGATGTAAAGTTGTTAGGATGATCATTCTCTCATAGTTAGGTCAGATTCTCTATCGAATTGTAATCAGAGAGGTATGCTTTTTAACTATTATTATTTAATGTTGTGGATTATGAAAAATTGAAGATCCTAATATTTACTGTTTTTATGTTTAAACATTTAACAATTAATTCTGGGAAGACTAGGCTTGGTGAAATATGCAAGAATAACATATATACCCTAATAATTACAAAAGACCGACCATTTCTCATAAATATATAGAGTCCAATTAGAGTATGTAATAATATTATCACCATATTCTCCATATAACAGTCTATAAATATTTTAGTATATAAAATTCAGGTACTAAAGGGAAGCCAAGTAGGTCGTTTCATTTTGGGACCCTTCTGACTAGATGTAGTGTAAAAACCACTTTTATAGTTTTCAATCTCCAATCATGATACATGCCTGAGTTATGGAACGCGTTTTGGGGTGACACTTTGGTGAAAGGCCTAATGAAGATTGAGTTCATGGTGAGCTATGATGTTTTAAAAATAAAGAAAAGAGCCATCTCTAAACTCCCAAATTATGTTGATGAAAGATAATTTTATGATGTTTATTATTCAGCCAAGCCGTATATATACACTCAGACTTCTAATAAATAAGGATCACTACTTCTACCAGGACTCAAAACTCCATACTTTGTAAACTACTATATGCAAAACCCATGTAAAAATAGATAAAGACCAAATAAAGTAGACTTAAATTAAGACTAGTACTCAAATATATAGGACGAAATTGACTCTAACTCCTTCTAGAATAAATGGACTCTGACTTTTAATAGGATTCTTATTGAGGTTTATGATCAAACTCTAGCATTCCTCCCCCATATCATGGCCCTTATCTTCGAGGAAAATCTCTGAAAGTCTCTTTCTCAATTCATCTACATCATTCTAAGAAGCGGTGGTCCTATTGTTGTCGTCTCCACCGCAAGGCACCTTCAACAAAAACAATTTTGCACATTTGTGGCCTTGAAAAAAACAGTTCATCAAAATCAAGACAAGGCCCACGTTCCCTTCGGAGATGAACCTTCGGTCTTTCATCTCCTCAAGTGTTAGTTTCTTAATAGTTGGTGTTTTTCGATGAATTAAGGTTCTTGATGGCAGTGGTGGAGGATTTTGTGTGCTTTGAAAGTTAGGAAAGAGATGTGCATTTTTTGGATCACTAAATTTGGAAATTAGATTTCGATATTGGGATTTCTGTTTGGCCTCATAAAAGCTTCCCAAACCAATTGCCAAAGTGAGAGTGAAGGCCTAGCAGCTTGGAGGTCCACCCTTAGATTCTCATTCAACCTGCTAATGAAACATTCGGTTTGACGCTCATGTACACGTTTCCTCACCTTTGTTAATTATCTCTCAAACTAGGATTGACATTCATGGACATAACCTGTTTGTGTTAGCTTTGATAGGTCACCAAAATATTTTTCATACATAGTTGGCCCAAGCTATTAGGGACTACCTACAATCATTGCCCAGAATAAGAACAAATCACAAAGTCCAAAGAACAAGAACCAACTCAAGATCAAGAATTGATCAAGATTTAACCTTGAGGAGAATTTTTGAGGAATTCTCAACCTCCAAGAACAGTTCAACACATATCATTGAATGAATCACTACACTGAACTCTTCCCGCTTATATTCCTACGGGAATTGTTCTTACAAAGCAATAAAACATACTGTATAAGCAAAATGCAACACGTTACATTCTTCAATCACAAAACGCACAATTCCATTTAATGAAATGCAACCTACAAGATATTAAATGCAAACCCATGTTTCTCATACAAAACTCATCATTTCATTAATCTTCAAAATGCCCTGTTTAACCTTTCCTCTTCTTCCCATGGTTGTTAATATAGTTGATACCCTCCATGACAGACCCTTCCCTCTTCAAGGCATTGTCCCAAGTTAATTGGGACTTTACAAATATGTCTATGCAGTTTATGGTAGATGGAAAGAAGTTATCATTGCAGGGATTATATTCTAAAGGGGTAGAAGTTGAAGCAGATGTGAAATTGTTAAAGTCTTCCTTTGTTAGGAAGCAAGGTTGGCTATTACAACTCATAGTAGTAGAAGGAAGTGGAGAAGGTATTGTATTACAGAAGGAAGTAGAGGGGTTGCTTCAAGAATTTAAAGCAGTGTTTGAAGAACCAATGGGACTGCGGCCACCACCTAGAACATTTGTTCATCAGATTCTGTTGAAAGATGGGACTCGTATCAGTTAGACCTTATCGATATCCCCATTACCAGAAGTCTAAAATTGAAAAGATAGTGAAAGATCTATTGAAGAAAAGAGTCATAAGGCCTAGTCAAAGTCTATTTTCCTCACCAATACTGCTAGTTAAAAAAGCTGATGGCAGTTGAAGGATGTGCATTGACTACCAAACCCTTAATCAAGAAACCATAAAAGACAAGTTTCCTATACTTGTCATTGATGGGTTGCTTGATGAACTTTATGGTGCAAAAGTTTTTTCTAAATTTGATTTTAAGGTCAGGCTACCATCAAATAAGGGTGAAGGAAGAAGATATAGCTAAAACAATATTTAGGACTCATGAGGGCCACAATGAGTTATTGGTGATGTTATTTAGGCTCACTAATGCACCTACCACATTCGAAAGGCTGATAAATCATGTCTTTAAGCCCTATATCAGGTTCTTTAGAAGGTTAATTTAGTCCCTTGGATCCTGATCACCTTTTCACACCTTCCTTGACTCTGAGTTTTATCACCATTGGCCACTTTAACTTGCAGTCTGGAATCTTTAATGATCCTCAACTTTGCTACCTCTACTACCAATGGATCTAGAAAGTTATGAGCACTTCCTAAATCTACAAGAATTTCCACTGAAAATGAGTCAATCTTGCCCAGCTATTTCATAGCATTATTACTAGAGTAGATAGAAATGACATCAATTGAAATCTTGAGTTCTTCCCCTGCATTCTTAAGAGCTTCTTCAACTTCTTATACTAACTCAAATTAACCTGTGTACATTCAACCAAAGAACGAAGCATATTAGTGAGTTGATTAACCTTTTAGACATAACATGATGGCTTGCTGGTGGTTATCTAATTGCTTCTGCACCATTTCTTGCTACTTCTGAGAACCTTCTTGATGAACATTCAATGTTGCTGAACGCGTGCCTTTTGCCATCGTAGGGTTGCCTTCAACTGATACCACTTGTTAGGAACTGCTTGCAATCCTTGCTCAGAATAAGAACAAATCACAAAACTCAAAGAACAAGAACTGATCAAGATTCAATTAGAAACCTTAAGGAGAACTTTCGAGGAATTCTCGACCTCTAAGAACAGTTCAACACAGATCAATGAATGAATCAATACACTAATTAACTCTTCCCACTTATATTTCTATAGGAGTTGTTCTGGCAAAGCAATAAAACACACCGTATAAGCAAAATGCAACACATTACATTCTTCAATCACAAAATGCATTATTCCATTTAATGAAACGCAGCCTACAAGATATTAAATGCAAGCTTGTGCTTCTCATACAAAACTCATCGTAAAATGATCCTGAACCTTCAACAACAGAGAAAAAGCCACCGAATTAAGTTTTGGGAGATGAAGCTATACACAAGAATTGAGTAGAAGTTCTAGAGTTGTTGTTAATGCAAGAGTCAAGTCAGTCCAAGAATTCGTTACAAGGGATATATTAATGTAAGTGAAACTAATCATAAAATTAAATTCTTAATTCAAGTTAAATATATATATATTTTTTTATCAAAATTCAAGTTAAATATTGGTTGCCTTTCTTTGGATAAACTAACCCAGAATGGTTTTTTCTTGAAGTGTTTCAAGAGGGATAATTTCTAGCTCATCACCAAGTAATTTTGGTGTCTTGATCATTATTTTTGTACTATTTTATAATTAATTTGATGGTTGTGTCAACATTGCTTATTTTCTATATTGGTCATGATTTGCACTGAGATTTTAAATTAACTATTCAATTCTCTAAGTGTTAACTGGAGTCACAATAATATAATTTTTAAAGAGAATGCGAAAAAGTACTATGATAAATTTATTTATTTATTTTTGTTAGAATATCAATTTAATGTATAATTTTATTTGTTGTTCTTTGATTTATGCTAAGATATAACTTAAATAATTAAATCTAATGTTGAAGTTTTTTTTATAAGTATTGATTTGACTTAATAACATAGTCGAGATCACGGGTTCGAACATTATATATAATTAAGAAGAAGTCTCATCCAAGATGAGGGGTGAAACAAGCTAGTGATTTAACTATCAGTAAATTAATTAATATGAAATAGAAAGTAAGAGCACTTATTATGATGAGTTGTTAAAAGACGTAATCAAATACTTTCTTAATTAATTATTTGGAAAATGGTAAGGACACATACAACTATTATATATATACACAATAATTCTCTAGCTAACAAAATATTTATTTATTAAAGTAAAAATAAATAAATATTTAATTAGATAATTGTATAAAAATTGCATAAAAGTTGTGTTTATTATATCATTTAAATGGGCATTAGAGAGATTATATATTATATAGAATAAGATACATGACATTTGAAAGAACCTAAAATGAGAAGAAAATATATCATCCCCAAATAGATTTACCGTTCAAACAGATGGTATATTGTTGGAATGGACATATTTTTATATTTGAACGTACAAACATGGTTCGAATGAAAATTTTGGTAGGACAATTGCATACATTTAGGGCGCAAAGTATTGAACTTTGTTCGAACCAAAATTATGTCGTCCGAATGTAATTCATTTATGTTCAAATGATAATATATTGAATTTTGAAAGTAATAGGTAGTTCAAAAAAAGATATATATGTCGTTTGAACTTACAATGTTTTACTTTCATTAAAAAGAAAAAAGAAACAAATGTATAAACATTTTTACATGATACCCACTGTTTAAAACTATTAAGTAGATTTAGAAACATATTAAAACATACTAACAAAACAAAATTAGTTGACCCATGAGAAGCATCATACTCCTCTCAATATCATTGATCAGGCTCGTTTGCAGCTCAACAATTGCCCCACAGATTTTTGTGGGCACAAGATCAGTAATGGCAACATGTATATCTATGCGCACAATATCAACGATGTCATCGATCTGTATATGCAGCTGTTGTGGTCAGTGTAGTTGGTCTCCTTAAGGTTGGATTACTCGTGCTCTCAATAGGCTTTGACTGTTGCTACCTACGGAGGTGGCCTGCACGTTTTCCCAAGGTGATGATATTTAGCAGGCTGATTTGTGATTGTCAAAGCTCAGTCGAAGTCACCTCCACTCTCGCAGACATAAGTAGTCTAGAGATCATCAGCGCATATCGTGACTGAACATCCGAGATGGGTAATATAGGGGAAGATCAATTGGATAGCCTCTCGCCAATCACAAAAGGAATCTAGCTAGATCAATGCTGAAATCCATTTTATGCTTCCTCAAGTCAATGTTATATGTGATAATTAATGCTAACATTCGAAAGAAAGCTATGCAATCAACCTGCTTGATGCCCTTGCTGCCATGATAAGGAGGAGCTATATCCTCAACCATCAACCGACGTTGCTCCTTATTGGAAATCCCGTCCTCTGGAAGAGTATGCTCTATGAGGTCATCGGTTACATCCTCCTGCTGAGCTGCTTGCAAAGTAGAATATGCACTGAGCTCACAAGGGAAGTGAAGAGTATTAGCTATCTTGTTAGTTGAGAGTGTAATGCTCACCCCCTATACAATGAATGTGAATGCCTCTTTAGCGACACACATCTCATTCACTACATGATAAAACTTCTACACTAGGTTAGGATCGACAACCCTCGACTGATCACAATTGGGACCCATATCTCTATCAGTAAATATAGACTTGATGGTCCTATCTTCCCAGATGACGTCGCCAAAGTCACTCAGTTGAACGACCCTCCTGACAAGTATGGGTTTGGGAGGTCGGTTCAGTGTAGTCAATAATGTTTCAATTCAACACTAGACATGATGTAAAAAATTATGCAGATCAAAAAATAAAAATGAAGGTCAAGATTAAATAGGGTTATTATGATACAAAAATATTAATGTAAATCAATTGTGTATTCTGGTTGTGGTTTGACCGAACGAAATTATCGTTCGAACTAAAGATAGTGTCCAAACAGATAGAAATAGAGAGTTTGAACTGACATACATGTTTGTTCTTGTCTATGCTGACTTCTTGTCTTGCAAAGAATCAATAGAATTATCTTACAGAAATATGGTGCTTTCATTGTTACGTTACTATACAGTTTCTTGGACCTCAACAAGTGCAGTAACAATGAAAGACCCACCTTCTTCAGGAAAATTTTGCTTTCATTCTTTGCAAGACGGGAAGATTGTATAGACTTTTTGTCATCGGTCTTACAAGTTACAAGCTTACAAGATGACTAATAATAAATCTATACATGCTTCCTATCTTGTAGAGAATGAATGGAGAATTTTCTTTGAAAAGTGTGGGTTTCCTATTGTTACTTCACTAATCCATAGTATCTAGAGTTCGAGAAGTGATAACCTGACAATTTTGAAATATAAATGTTTACTTTGAATCTTTAAGTAAATCTAGGGAAATAGAAATATCATTTAAGAAATATCAATCCAATCGTACAGAACTAAACTTTCATTGCAATACTAAAGAGCCGTCATAGTAGGTAATGCATTATTTTATTATATTAATTTCATTCATTTTTCTTATCTATATTGTCTAATAATTATGCTTCTTCTTGTATGAGACTTGTCAATAAAATAAATAGATCAAATTTAAAGATCCACCATGGAGATGTGATTTCAACAACAGCATAAAAGGAGTTGAGGAGGGAATTAATTAGCAATTCAATGCCAAGAAATGCTTCAAGAGATACAGATGATAATGTCTCAACAATCCACGCCTCTAGTACCATCTCACACGTATTTGGTAAATTGTTCTATAATATTTTGTATCATGACCCTCTTAGAGTTTGATTGTAGTTTCATAACAATTGCAACAATTATTGTATTATTTATGATATTTAAATTTCATGTTTGCTGCCTAGCATTCGAACGACATTTCATGTGTTCGAATGCGTAGCCTGTTCTATGTTCGGAGAAAGCTATCCTCTATTCAATAGAGTGAACATAGGATATTCAAATGATTATAATAATAGTTCGAACTAACTGTAGTCTCACCATTCAATGCGCATGATTTTTATTCGGATGAACATCACTTCTATTCGAACGTATCATGTTTGAAAAATTACATAAATCTTTTGAACTATATATGGTTTCAATATTCAAACAGATCTCACTCATATTTAAATGAGTATCATTTTCATTTGAACGCTTATTACTCCTATTCGAACAGCAATAACATTACCATATGATATTCGAACACTTAGGGAATACTCTAATCCATATATGCTCTCAACATTCGAGCAAATACCACCCTTATTTGAATGTATATTGGAATAAAGAACTTTCTTATTCGAACACATATCACTTATTTTTAAATAGTTACAGTATAAGTTCAAACTATATATGGTCCCAAAATTTGAACGCATATCATTCTTATTCGAACGGACATGCATTTAATATTTGAATGACCAATCATTCATTCGAACGTTTGTCAATCCATTTGAACATGACTTCAAGTGTTCGAATAGCCTCATATCATAAACATTGAAACATTTTTTCTAAGCTCGAATGCTAGTTGGACGTTTGAACCGTATTTACAAATGAAATACTTTCGTCCTGAACTTTATTAACCATTCGAATGGACTTTGAACGGGTCGCGCAAATTTTGCCACAAAAGATACTTTTTGAAACGAATTGTTTTCGTCCTAAAATTTCTTTTAGGACAAGCTTTTGAGATAGATTAGGGACGAAAAAATTTTCATCCCAAAAGGCATTTCAGGATGAAACTCCCATCAATAATTATTAGTAACTATGAAATAGAAAATATGAGCACTTATCATGGATTAAGTTATTAAAAGACTTAATTAAATTTATTTTTTTAATTAACTTATAAAATGGTAAGGACACAACCATTACACAATTCTCTAATAAAATATTATTATTTTCTGAATTCAAATCTATTAAATCAAAATTAAATAAATATTTACTTAGATAATCGTACAAAAATTGCGTAAAAGTGTTGCTTATATCATTTAAGAAAAATTATACTTATCATCCCTACATCACACACTACACATAATTTATTTTTTTATTTTTTATTTTTTTCACATATTAAATGTGTGGTGTATAAATGATGAGTTGAAGAATTTAATTAATTTAAGAGGAGTAAAACAAGAAAAAAAAAGTGCCATGTGTGATGTACGTGTGAAATGATCATGAGTAGCAAAGCTAATCATTTAAATGGGTATGAGAGAGATTATTTATGTCTCGGTACATCTCCTCTTCGGTGCACACCCCACCTACGTGTACAAAACATGCGTTACGGAAACCATAAACCGGTAGGAAAAGAAAAGCATGCACTATGCATATATACAAGATGTTAAGAAGAAGGATCATTCCTATCCTCCCGAGACGTGCAATCCTTCCTTTTTTTTCTTTTTAATCTCCTTAAATATTATAAAAAGAACGGTGCTATTCTGCTGCCTGAATAGCGATGCTAGGCCTTTTGGCCTTTTTCTTTTCATTTTTTTAATATTTTTAAATATTTAAAAATATATATATANTTATAATAATAGTTCGAACTAACTGTAGTCTCACCATTCAATGCGCATGATTTTTATTCGGATGAACATCACTTCTATTCGAACGTATCATGTTTGAAAAATTACATAAATCTTTTGAACTATATATGGTTTCAATATTCAAACAGATCTCACTCATATTTAAATGAGTATCATTTTCATTTGAACGCTTATTACTCCTATTCGAACAGCAATAACATTACCATATGATATTCGAACACTTAGGGAATACTCTAATCCATATATGCTCTCAACATTCGAGCAAATACCACCCTTATTTGAATGTATATTGGAATAAAGAACTTTCTTATTCGAACACATATCACTTATTTTTAAATAGTTACAGTATAAGTTCAAACTATATATGGTCCCAAAATTTGAACGCATATCATTCTTATTCGAACGGACATGCATTTAATATTTGAATGACCAATCATTCATTCGAACGTTTGTCAATCCATTTGAACATGACTTCAAGTGTTCGAATAGCCTCATATCATAAACATTGAAACATTTTTTCTAAGCTCGAATGCTAGTTGGACGTTTGAACCGTATTTACAAATGAAATACTTTCGTCCTGAACTTTATTAACCATTCGAATGGACTTTGAACGGGTCGCGCAAATTTTGCCACAAAAGATACTTTTTGAAACGAATTGTTTTCGTCCTAAAATTTCTTTTAGGACAAGCTTTTGAGATAGATTAGGGACGAAAAAATTTTCATCCCAAAAGGCATTTCAGGATGAAACTCCCATCAATAATTATTAGTAACTATGAAATAGAAAATATGAGCACTTATCATGGATTAAGTTATTAAAAGACTTAATTAAATTTATTTTTTTAATTAACTTATAAAATGGTAAGGACACAACCATTACACAATTCTCTAATAAAATATTATTATTTTCTGAATTCAAATCTATTAAATCAAAATTAAATAAATATTTACTTAGATAATCGTACAAAAATTGCGTAAAAGTGTTGCTTATATCATTTAAGAAAAATTATACTTATCATCCCTACATCACACACTACACATAATTTATTTTTTTATTTTTTATTTTTTTCACATATTAAATGTGTGGTGTATAAATGATGAGTTGAAGAATTTAATTAATTTAAGAGGAGTAAAACAAGAAAAAAAAAGTGCCATGTGTGATGTACGTGTGAAATGATCATGAGTAGCAAAGCTAATCATTTAAATGGGTATGAGAGAGATTATTTATGTCTCGGTACATCTCCTCTTCGGTGCACACCCCACCTACGTGTACAAAACATGCGTTACGGAAACCATAAACCGGTAGGAAAAGAAAAGCATGCACTATGCATATATACAAGATGTTAAGAAGAAGGATCATTCCTATCCTCCCGAGACGTGCAATCCTTCCTTTTTTTTCTTTTTAATCTCCTTAAATATTATAAAAAGAACGGTGCTATTCTGCTGCCTGAATAGCGATGCTAGGCCTTTTGGCCTTTTTCTTTTCATTTTTTTAATATTTTTAAATATTTAAAAATATATATATACCAATACATTAAAAATCACTTTATTAATCATTAATTAAAAAAATTAAAAAAAAATTAAATACACAAATAGTCAAAATGACAAACTAGCATTTTCCTTAAAAAAAAATTACACAATTGAAACCCATAATCGGACCGGAAGAGTAGCTTTTTCCTAAGATGAAATTGTCTGCAAATCTCAATCATTCAGTGGAACTTGACATGACCTAGATCATGCTTGATAAAGTTCCCTTTAACATCTGTAATCTAAGTACTTTTTCCTGGCTTTCAATAATACTGTGGTGGACACAAATCGGACTAATATATGAAAAAAGTAAAGTTTATTATCTAAAAATTAATTTTTTCATGTATGTCTCAAATTTACTCAATTTTTTAAAAGGAGTGCGCGAGACTTATATTCGATAGGAATACAAATATCATTTATCATAAAAATATATATACACACACATATATATACAAAGTCAGAGTCAATATAGTCTAGTTGAAGTTAGTTAATCCATTTGATCCTATATGAGTTCTAATCTTAGATTAAGTATACTTTATTTGGTCTTTATCTATTTTTACGTGGGTTTTGCCAATAGTAGTTCAGGAATTATGGAGTCTTGAGTTCTGGTAGAGGTAGAGGTCTTTATTCAATAAAAGTCTTTGTGTGTTTCTGTGTATCTCAATTGAATAATTAGCATCATTAAAGTATTTGTCATCACCGTAATTTGTTGGAGTTTAAAGCTCTAAATATCTCAACCTATCTTTTCCTTTATTTTTCCACCACCATATATAGCTCATCAACTCAATCTTCATTCCACCCTTTCACCAAAACGCTGTCCCTATACCAACTTGGTATTAGAGTTGATCATGGCTTCACCATCCAACCAAGACCAAGAGGTCATCACCAGATTAAGTGTAGAGGTACGCGACATCCGTGAACGTTTGACCACAAAACTGACACAAACAAGTTTTGTCCATGAATTTCAATCCCACTTTGAGAGATTGTGACACCCGACTCCCACATACGAAAACGCGGGAATCGTGATGTTGGGATGATGACAACATATGTCACGCATCCCAACGATAAGTGCTCAAGTGTGTGCAACATATAAAAAGTGCACGATAAAAATGCAGAAGATAAATTAAATAAGTCGACTAAGAACTAGAATTTTAAATACAAAACTACCAAAATAAAAGTATTACTAAAAATTATACAATTATCTGTGAAATAAAATAAAAAATCAAATACATAGACAAAAGTGAAACAATTCCCATAATCCAAAAAAGGACCACATGTCACTCCTTCTGCGAAGCCGATCTCACAGGGTCTTTGTCCTCATCTACATTAAAATCTACGGTACCATAAAACGGTATCGCAGGTAAGTAATAATCCAAACAACCCACGAGATAAAAATGTACTAATGCAACCAACAATTATGCATGCATATGATGAAATATGCATTAGACTCAAACCATCGTTTTTTCTAAAAGTGAATATTTTCCAATGCATGCCAAAATTTCATTTTGGTTGAAAAATCTATCCATTAAAACATTTCTACCATTTTTTCCGAAAACGGCCCAAAACAATAATCCATCATTTTCTCAAAAAATAATTCACATAAAATATTTTATTAAACACTGTAGGAGGGAATCACAGGCGAGATTCTACCACCATTCCTAGTACCGCATGCACTGTAGACGGAAATCATAGGTGAGACTCTATCACTATCCCTATCTCATGCACCGCTGACGAGAATCACAGGCGAGATTATACCACCATCCCTACAATTCCTTTCCACACAAAG
>QEOT01002682.1:0-67289 GCA_003123785.1 Pterocarya stenoptera
AATTAAAGTTAAAAGTTGAGTAAAATATTGTTAGAATATATTTTTTTCATATTATTTTTGTTTTGAAATTTGAAAAAGTTGAATTGTTTATTTTATTTTATGTAAGAATATAATAAAGTTGTAATGATTAAATGAGATAAGATGAGTTGAGAATAATTATGAAAACAAACGAGGAGGTTTTGACAATTTGAAAGAGAACTATTAACTGAGAGTGGAAAAGGTAGGGCTGATGTGGGATGTGGGTCTACCATCTATGTGAAGATGAGGGCTACTTTTGTGAGAGGCACTGAGTTCCTCATCTCCATTTACACTCGGATTATCAAAAACAATCGTTGGCATGCACTAGGTTTTCCATTTGAATCCGAATGGATTGCTGATTGAGTGGTTTTTGACTCTATCCCTTTACCTTACTAGTTCACCCAGGACTTGGTGAAGTTGCACCAAAGCAATATAGAGAAAACATGCAAGCAAGAAGATTTTCACACTTCTATTTTCTTAACAAGGGTTCCGAGGTTTTTTGTCCTTACTAATCTTTGGAAAATGCTGACCCAAACATGGAAAGAGGAATACAAGAAGGCCAAAATACATTAACACACTTTGTTTTGGCCTTCCATGTTCCACTTTCCGTGATTGGATCCGCGCATGTAGCACAGCTCCTAGTCTTTTAGGCACGTACAGTCATATATACCATCCTGCACGCATCAGATAATTAGCGAACTATGACAGATTTTTAGGTGGATCTGGGATTATTGGACAAGTGTGGGTTTCAAAATCTTCATTTACACCACATGAGATGTAATCTGCCACTTGAATCTTCAGGGGAAAATAAAAACAGATCCTTTAGCCACAAAATGATTATAAAATAAATCTATAAACTGACATAATTTGATGCGGTATTTCAGATTGTAAAGTTAATTTTATTATTAAATAAATTTAATGGATAACATGAAGTCACAACAATTTGAGAGATTGCTTTTATATTATCTCTCATTAGGAGAAAATAAAAACAGATGCTTTAGCTACAAAATGAATATAAAATAAATATTCAAACTGATGTGATTTGATGTGGTATTTCAGATTGTAAAATTAATTTTATTATTAAATAAATTTAATGGATAACATGAAATCACGACAGTTTATGAGATTACTTTTATATTATTTCTTTATGTCTATAGCACTTCTGAAAAATAAAATCACTTAAAACCTGGAATTTTACCCATCCCTATCCCTATTTAATGAGATTTCAATTATTCATAAGCCCGGATAGTTTCCTTTTTTATAAAGTTTTTTTAGAGCATAGTTGGGATTTCCCCAATTTTGTATTCAAAAAACGACTAATTGAATTCCAATTTCCGTATTGGCCTTCTTGTATCCATCTCAGAGGTATCGTGAGTTTTTTTTTTTTTTTTTTAGTGAAGTTTTTCTTCATCATAATTATTGTCAACCTCCCAGCCACTGAGATTGTTGATAAAATATGTCACTTGAAATGTTGTATTGCCAATCTACCAAGAAAACTTGGGAAGTGAAAGTTGTTAGCAAGTGAAACAAATATACTTTTTTTATTGGTACTGGGTGTCCAAGAACAAAATCCTGACTAATCCTAAGGGCGTACAGGCTCTCAGGCAAGGAATTTCCCTCAAGTACTTGCAACATAGAATAGGGTAATCTAAGCGCAATACACTTGACAGAGCAAGAACCTCCAAATATGACAATGCATTAAAAATGTTAATTTCATTTGTACCAATACTTTATATACAAAATAAAAATTTTAAGTGCATAATATCAAGATTTCCTCGTTTGCTTTCACAGATAAAACACAAAACTTTGAAAACTTTTCTCAAGTTTTATATGGTCAGACACTCTTTGAAAACAAACATCCATTTTTTATCTCACTTTTTTTTAAAAAAAAAAATCTCAAATCATCTCGTGTGGCCCTTTCGGCAGCAAAGCCTGCCGATACGTAATGCAAATTGACACTGTCTGCTTGTCTCGTACGGGTTATCTCCCATTGATTGAATTGATGCCCGTATCCTTGACTATTCAAATACCGTTTGTCTCGTACATGAGAGCTGATATTTTTTCTTCCCATCTTTTTCAAATACCGTTTCATAAAATATTATCCCAAAAAACACATAATAATTGGTGGGTCCCAGTTTTTCTTCTTTATCAATTACTACAAAAAAAAATCAAAACCTTTTCATCTCATCTCTATAAACAAACACATCTCTATAAACAAAACTATCTTATTTCATTTCAACTCACATATCTCAACATTATTCACATATCCAAAAAAATCTCATCTTATATGCGAAAGCAAACTTTAGGAGCAAACTAATGACGAGAAGCAAGTGTTGGTGAAGTTAGGAGAACATAAAGGGAATCAAATGGGGCAAACAATAGTCGAGGAAACTAGCATTTCATCTGCCATGAAAGATTTCAGCGAGTTGCCAAAACCCTTTGAAAAGCATTCACCAAAATGCATGAAGTACATGTGCAATAGAATTTTTTTTTTTCAGTTAAAACACACTTCCCATTTATTGAAGCATATTAATGCATCCAGCAACCTTAACCAAAATGGCCAACAACATTACAAACACATGAGCTCCTAGACATAAGCTTGTGGGTGGATCATATCATCAATGTAAAGAAGCAAGTACCTCCAACAATGAGGCAGCAAACCGCATTTGGGTCTCCTCGTCTATGGTCAAGAAGAGGGGCACATGCACAAAGAGCGATTTGGTCCCTTTCTGCTCTGCAAATCGAAGGGAATGATAGTAAACATAATTGCATACAAATCGTCCTGCATCATCTGAGGTCATCACTTCATAACCCGTCTTTGCCAATGCCTTGGTAATCTCCTCAACTGGAAGAGAGGTCTGCGTGCAGTTCAAACACAAGAACTATTTAGAAAGAGTCAACAGAGAAACAATACAGTATAGTCATAAATACATCACAAAATCATGCCAAACAAAAGCAATTGTCCAATGGAGCCATTTAAGGACTTGTTTGTGTAACAAGCTATTCTCAGATATTTCCTTCCCAAACATCACTCAAACATAAAACAATTTTTAATTTCAAATTTTCAACACTTTCATCTTATCATTACCTAATAATTATCCAAACACAAAAACCAATACAACTTTCCAAAACTTCTGAGATATTATGAGATATTCTAAATTCAGTGTCCAAATGAGTCCTAAAACTTCGAAAATCAAGAACGGACTACTAAGGAGCACAAGAACTTCTTTATCCATAGTCTTCTCCCAGGGACTGCATCTATAAACTTTAATGGACTTGGTTTAAATGATGTTTTAGTATCTTTATCTTCTACCAGTTAATATTCGGGTTCTGCTTTTGCACTTATTAATAGAGTTCGTCTTACTTATCCAGAATAAAAAAGGCAATTGAACCATATTATCTCGGCAATACTTTCTATTCCCTGGTAACTAAAGATGCATTCTTGCATTAAAAGGTAACGCCATACAAGCATCGATACAACATGAAGAGTAGACCAAGTGCACTATGTCCTGATAATTCGGTTGATTTTAACTGGTAAGGAATTCAGTGCCCATCTAACTGGGTTCCGCTTAAATATCAGAAGACACCATACTGAATACTACTCATAAGAGTCACAGTTTAATTTCGAAGAATGGTGACATGCTTAGCTGCTGTTTCTGTTTTCTTTTTTTCCCTTTAAGTGAGAAACTCAGAAATTAATGTCTCCATGCTATCAAAACAAAGAGTACTATTAGACTACAGCTCTATTCTATTCTATGAAATTAGAATTTAATGCATGTAAGCCCCTTAAGTCTTATTGACATTGGACAAACTCTCTTAACTAATAAAGACAACAGCTCCTTTCTGTTTCACTTATCACAAAAACAAATAATAAATAAAATAAAATAAAGACATCAGCTCTAGCACGATGCATCCCTAAAATTATTTAACAAGGTTAGGCACAGAAAGTGAAAGATCTGCTTCCCATATCAAAAAGTTATCTTCCTTTCCACTCACAATTCAAATACAGAAATCTTCCTATAATAAATTTTTTCCCCGTGAATGCAATAAATCTTTAAACCAAGTGAAAATTAAAAGCTCAAACAGAGACCTGACCATGGATTATGGATATGCTGCAATTTCAGGGCTGTGAACAAGAAAGAAATCACATTAAAGAGAAGTGCCCCAATGGACTAAATACCAAACTTTTAACACATAGGATTTATCCTTCGTGGTGACAATTGCCACAGTTCATCAAGCAAGTAGGTTTATACTGAAATAATATGTACGTAAGCACATATATATATATAGCACTAAACAAGCAGTAGATTAGAACTCAACAAAAGTTGTATGAAGACGAGACAAAAAATGAAAACCCTTTCATGAGAAAAAAGCACATTCTACCTGTCGCATGTGTGAAATTCCACCATCTGCAGGAATGATGGGAGCTTTCTACAAAAAAAATAAAAAGAGGAAATTTCGAAGGAATTTAAAATGACAAAACAACTAAAAATATAGATGTGCAAAAGAAACCTTAGCAACTTTATCGAACCTGGGGCTTCCATCCCAGCTCATCGGGACAGCGAAAAGTAGCTTCATTGACAGCTTGTCGCTCAATGGCAAACCTTGTTGCACCACTATTAACTCCAAAGTGTACCTGGAGGAGATGTAATTACAAGTATACATGAGTTCAGCACAACTAAATAGCTGTTGGATTGGTGTAGATTCTGTTCTGGTTCTAAGTAAAGGTTTTAAAATTCAAATGTAGTAAATTGTAGTAAATTGTTTAATTTAGTCAAATTATAACATTTTAAAGTCCAGAAATATCTTCTTCTCTCTAAAGATGTAGAAAAACCATTATTACTTAAAGGTGTGCAACATAATTTGCAGAGGATCTAGCTGGATACCAATCTTTATTACTATCATATCATGTTCCTGTATGAACATATTGGACTCCGCTGTGAAAGTGAAATTAGGAAGGAGACTATTGTGGAATAAAGCAGCCAACAATATAAATAAACTCGTCTTGTGTCATCTCATTCTTCTTCTCTCCACCCAAGTATTCTTAATTTTGTGCTGCTATCACAGCAGTAAGGAGCTGTTTTCCAATGAAGTACAAATATGAACTTCAATGTTTCCAGCTATAAAACATTGTGATTTCCAATACAATACTGAGCCTAACAGATCTCTCTACCAGGTTAGATTTCTGTTGGAAGAATAGGAAACGGGAAAATAAAGGTTGATAACTTGGAAAAAGGAGTAACTGAGCATAAACATAAAACTGAGCAGAAGAGATTAGACATGCGGGTTACTGACCCAAATAATTCTTCCAGAATTTGAAGATTCAGAATCCACCCCACTAATGGCAGATTGCAGTGTCTGGTATAAGGGAGAAAGAGCTCCTTGTCCTGCAGTCTCAAGAATGCTGCAACTCCCAAGAATTAGACCTTTTGGCAGTCCCTTCTTCATCACATACTCTTTGAGATTACTAACAATTGTCTCAGTTGGATTCTCTGAAACTCCATGGAATTTCTTAAAACCCGTCACATGAACGATTACTGCAGGAGGCCCTTCGGACCCCATTTACCAATTATCGAGATATAATTAAAAATGCGTTATAGTGTCAAGATGAGAAGTAATATCTGAGTACCTGCTGAGCTGCATCAAACAAGAGGAAATGGGTTAGGCAATCAGGAAGCTGCAAACACAAATGCATGTCGAACCAGGAAAGCTATAATGTCTTAACATCAATGTAATTTTCAAATCTTATTGGACTTCTTCAAATTTGAGTTTTCCATATAATCCTAGAAAGCTCGTAATCTTCTTTTAACTTTTTTTTATGCTAACACTGGGTCCTGGATTCTTCAAGCACCAAGTAATTTCCCAGGCANTGAATTTGAAGATTCAGAATCCACCCCACTAATGGCAGATTGCAGTGTCTGGCATAAGGGAGAAAGAGCTCCTTGTCCTGCAGTCTCAAGAATGCTGCAACTCCCAAGAATTAGACCTTTTGGCAGTCCCTTCTTCATCACATACTCTTTGAGATTACTAACAATTGTCTCAGTAGGATTCTCTGAAACTCCATGGAATTTCTTAAAACCCGTCACATGAACGATTACTGCAGGAGGCCCTTCGGACCCCATTTACCAATTATCGAGATATAATTAAAAATGCGTTATAGTGTCAAGATGAGAAGTAATATCTGAGTACCTGCTGAGCTGCATCAAACAAGAGGAAATGGGTTAGGCAATCAGGAAGCTGCAAACACAAATGCATGTCGAACCAGGAAAGCTATAATGTCTTAACATCAATGTAATTTTCAAATCTTATTGGACTTCTTCAAATTTGAGTTTTCCATATAATCCTAGAAAGCTCGTAATCTTCTTTTAACTTTTTTTTATGCTAACACTGGGTCCTGGATTCTTCAAGCACCAAGTAATTTCCCAGGCAGGTAGTAGTTCCTCCATCCCACATGTACGGAGCAATTTGTTTAAACCCCAAGGAATAGCTACCAAAGGCATTAGATGTATAGTTCGAATCTGGGTCACCCTTCCTAAGGTGCCTTAACTCTAGAGAACAAATCAACCCAACCTTTCAGGGCTAATGAAGCCATAATTTAACTATAGAAGATAATTGCAGGTTTAGAAGGCTATAGTTATTAACAGTAGTATCTCTAACTGTTTACTCAAACCATAATACGAGGCAATGATCTAGCAATTATAACGATAACATTCAAATATTGATAACTTTATGGGACTTTCCATGAAAAGAAACCATTGAAAGAAGAGAGACTCCTACAACTCATCCGGAAAGGCTGAAAAGTGAAAACTCAAAATTTGGAAAACCTCTGTAGTCTCAGTAGCATAAAAAATACAAGAAATGATTGTATATACAACGTAAATCAAGTTGCTGAGAATACAAAAGGCATTTGAATTTATTAACAACCCAGTTATTAAAATCAATATCATGTCAATTTAAACCAATAATCCGATCCGAAGTCAAATATATCCACATCAAACAGGAGCTTAGACCCACCCTTAAGAATTATCGAGGAAAAGAATCACAATGAATCACTGCATTAAAGCCAAACCAGTCAGAACCCAAAACCCTAAACTAAAATTAAATCAGAATTAAGCTTGATCGGACAGATTATCACAGAATCACTTCTATAAAAAACCCAGAAGCCTACCTCAAGAAATAAAGCCAGGAAATAAAAACTGTAGTAAGTTGGTTACGAAAAATTCTACAAGAAGGAACGAAATGATCTTCTCCCTTACCACTTTAAACTCCACAAAAAAGAAAAAAAAAATGGACTCAACTACCAGTCTTTATCTGCTCATAGATGATTAACTGGTAAAGATTCCGATCAGATCACGAAAGAGAGACGTATACATATATACACACATTTAAGGAACGTGAAAGTGAAGTGTCATTTTTCAAACATAAAAATACGAGAGCATCTGTCACGGAGTACCATTATTTTTATATATCCAAGTATATATGTTAGATTTCTGGAACAACCTTACATTCATTGCAAGCTGTCTGTACTCTGAGTAGGAATTTGCAGTAAAGTAGATAA
Organism: Pterocarya stenoptera; assembly: GCA_003123785.1. Classification (NCBI taxonomy): domain Eukaryota; kingdom Viridiplantae; phylum Streptophyta; class Magnoliopsida; order Fagales; family Juglandaceae; genus Pterocarya; species Pterocarya stenoptera. The sequence continues at coordinate 7,577 of QEOT01002682.1, forward strand.
CTTTATCTCTCTTCTTTCTTCCTCTTCTTCTTTATTATTATTATTTTTTAATGATATTAACTAAAGATTTGTCCTTTATTTGTCACTGTGATTCGGTCCCTTGTTTGCTTTATGACGTCAGGTGAAGATTGCATTTTGTTCCGTGAATTAATTAAAGATAGAAAAATGTAATTTTGACACTTTAATTTAACACCTCATTTTGATTTTTTTTTATTTTAATTTTTTTTACTTAATGACTAAAAAAGTTATTATTAGTGTATTGGTATTTTTTTATATTTTTTAAAAATATTTTCAAATGATAAAAAAAATAAAAAAAATTAAAAAAATTAAAAAATCTAATTTATCCTATTGGTCAAATGAAACCGTGCTACTTAGATTGCAGAATAACACTGCTCTTAAAGATAATACATAATATCAACAAAATATGTCATCTGTTTTTTAATATTAAAAAAAACACAAACATTAAAAACAAATAAATACATTTGTCGAAACATTCACAGATAATCAGAGATGTACTTGATCAAAATAAATGTACTCATAGGTACACTTGATGGCACAGGATTCGAGCAGTCCCATACGTGAAAGTGTAGAAGTTTTGAAGGAAAAATATATTCAGAAAATGACATAATTTGATTATTATAAAATTATTTTTATTATAAAAAATTTAATATATTATATGAAACTATATTAATTTATAAATTTATTTTTTAATTTTAATTCAATATATGAAATTTCAAACATTACAAACTTTATCTCTCGCAACAGAATTAGATATTGAAGATGGAACTTCTTCCATCCATATCCTCTCAGTGGCAAGAGACAGCAAGTTGTGCTGATTCATGAGCGACAACATTAGCTGACCTTCCATTCAGCATTTGTTGTGTATCCACAATAAAGCTGCCCGTGCAAAGACCAATCCTCTTTGTCTACTATTTGTAGCTTGAATGACAGTCTTGGCATCACCTTCAAACTCTACTCTTTGGAATCCAAGATCAGCACATAGTTGATAGTTCCATAGCTCTCTCCAAGACATTGGCTTCAGCTGCATAAGGCACTAGCAGATGATTGTATCTCGCACACATTCAGACCAAAGGTTCACCCTCTGAAGCTCTCACTACAATTCAAACACTCTTAGGAAAATAGGAATAGCAAACAGAGATTGCAGAAAATATACAGTGATGCGATTGTTTATCTGTCTCTTAGACAAATATTGCCTCCTACTCTTATTGAGTTCTGCAAAAGAGAATCTAGCAATAATGTCATCAAGGTATCATATTGTTTATATAGTGTGCAGATTGTAAATTTTGAATACTAAACCATAGAATGAATAGATACAATAGCAGCAATTGTAATGTTTCAATTTAAATTTAAATGAGACACTTACTGTCTGGAAATGTGTAGAATAACTTATAATTGACAGTTAACAATAACTGTCAAAAGTGTTAAGTGCGTCTAAAGTGTCTATGCGTCATGCATGTGCGGTCAGTGTTTCGCATTAGATGACACTACTATTGTATGTCTATCCTTGTGTTCCATTTTATGAATAGTGAACTCATTCACTTATAAACCACTAAAAGTCTCCTTGTCTTTTCAATGTGGGATATTTGAAATAATCCAACACTTACCCTGCTTTTTATTCTTCTCATCTTATCCCAATTTGCTTTCATCACAAGCTGTCCAGGTTTCTTGCATTTGTCAATGTCGTCCCATGTAGTTCGTCTAAGTTCTTTTGGGCTTGCTAGAACTCTCTCTAGGTGTGTCATGGCTACTGTTATTATCTTTTTTCGACTGTCAAAATGATATTTAGATTTACTTTTATAGAATCTCTTTCTATCTATAATACTTCTCAATTGGAAAATAATAGACACACGGTATTTTTTTATTACCCTTTATATAACCATGTTTTAAATAAGTGGTATTTTGATAATATAAATCATAAAGGTACCATTATTTATTAAAAAAAAAAAAATACATTCATTTAAACATGATTGTATAAGGGGTTCTATATATATCATTAATCTATTTGTTTGTGTGTGAAAGAGATTGTTTAAAGGTGGTGTGCTTGTATTCTCCTATAAACAAAATACAAAATATTTATGTGCCTACTATTATGTATATATATGAGAAATTTTTACATGGAAGGTTTACACTATACACTTTCACCTAATTAATGCGTGATTTGTATTTTTATCATACTATCTTAATATTAAAATATATATTATATATATATATTATATGTGTGTGTTTATACATTAGAAGCGTTGCATTCACTTGTGAAAGCGTGCTTCTCTTTAAAGATGTGTTTGTGAAAAAAGAAACAAAGAAAAACAATGAAGAATAAAAAAGTGGTTGAAGGGGAGTCAAAAGAGCTCGAGAAAACCAAACATTTAGCTTTTGTTTTATAAAAGAAATATATGTGTAGTTTTTTTGCTTTTAAAAGAAAAAAAAAAAGAAATATTGTATTTTTAGAATGAGTGGTAAATTTTGAATGTTAGAAAAAGTATGTATATATATATTATATATACAAATTCTTTGTTTACCTAGAAAATATCATATGGGATGAGACTAATAATCATGTAGAAAAGATGCACAAACCCCAATGGACTATATGTTGAATTTATTTTAGCAAATTAACAGATATTTTCCAACAAAAATCATTATGATGATTAATAACATTATATTTGTGCAGGTGAATCTTGATTAAAAGTAAACAGTAGGAGTGATTGATGCATGTGTCCCGCTTAAAGAAAAAAGGAATCCTAAATGGTATGATAATTACAGACTGAGCATTGAGCTTTGTCAAAGCTTATACTGAGAGTTTGGAAAAAAAAAATCAGAATGCCATAATAATGCACGCTGTCAAAAGTGGTATTATTGAGTTTTTTTAAAATAAAATTAGATTAATATTACATATGGTAGAGTGTACAAGTGCAGCGTAATCGTTTTGAAAAAAAATGAGATTTACTATTAAAAAATTAATTCTTTTGATGTAGATCTTGTATTTATTTATTTATTTTTAAATATTGTGCGGCGTATGCAAACTCTACAATTGTAAATATAATTTCTCTTAAAATTATATCTATTATATTATTATTTTTATTATTTATTATCTTATTATAATAGGGTGGTATTATCAGTCAATTTTTTAATTTTTATTTGGCCATCACTTAAGTTAGTGGCAGACACAAAATTAAAAGGAAAGCAGCGTTCTTCAGCCTTTATTAATTAAATGAAGATGCTTTTGGTACGAGCTAGTTTAATTATACCTTTCTTCTTTTAGAGTTTCGCTTGTTTTTACAATTATTTTTATTTTATCTCATTTTATTTAATTATTATAATTTTTTAAAATTTTTATATAATAAAATAAATAATTTAATATTTTTAAATTTTAAAATAATAATAAGATTAAAAAAATATATTTTAATAATATTTTATTTAATTTTTAACTTTTATTTCAACTCATCTCATGTATAAAAATAAGCAAGGCCTTTCATCCCAAAAAAATATAGTCTTGCCTTCATCCAAATTGAGAGGCTTCGGGCAAACAATATTTGCTTTCATTTTTTTCCAAAATCTTAGGATGATATTTTTGGTAAATAGTGTCTAAAATGAACTTCACAAAAAATATAAAAAATAAAAAAAAGTTTTTGCTCTATAAATACTTCCTTTGTGGAACAAATAGTATGCGTACTTTATCTAATTTAGCAACGTTACTTATCATTTATTTTTTTATCATCTTCTTATCATTCCAGCATTAAATAAATAGAAATTATTTATTATATTTCACTTATAAATTTATTACTTTAATGCCACATCATAAGATAATAAAAAGATGATAAAAAAGTAAATACTGAGTAGATTCTTCATTGCTAATATTGGAACAAATAGTGGGTGCATTTATTTCATAAACTACCATCTTTAATTCTTTTCAATAACATCAAAAGTCTAAACTCACAATTTAACTTAATTTTTCTTAACTACACAAATGATGATACTTAGACAATACACAGCTTGCTGGATCGAGTTCTTTATACAAATATATGAAAAATTATATATATACAGTCATTTTTATAACTTTTTATATAATTATATTTTAAATATAAAATATCTTTTAAAAATAACATCACTTTAAATAAATATCTTCATTTTAAATATAATTATATAAAAGATATAAAAAAAACTCGTACATGTATATTTACTATACCTATCCATATCCAATCAACATAAGCCACGGCAGAAATTGATCAAGATAACATGGGCAAATCCCAAGATTTTGACATTATCATCTAGTCAACTACTTTGACGGCCTTGGTTGCTCTTCTTCTATCCATCCCAAGCTCTTTTTAAATTTCAGCCGTCCGAGATCAGAAAACCACTTTGGTGCAGTGTCTCTCCTGCACCCGGTACCACAGAACATACTTTGCAACCCTCCTTCGATTTGTTTTCCAACGCTGCTGTCTGAACCTAGAAACTTCAAACAGAAGCACCGTCGAAACCAAAAGAAGCGAAGGATGTTCGTGTCACTTTCGTCTTTCTCAGCACCCTTCTCGCTTTCGGAACCTTCGGTTTCCAGACCCATAACATCTCTTTGCTCAACTCCTCGCAAAGTTTCTCTTCGTATTTACCCGGTGAGTTTTCGATCAGCAAAATACGTATCTACACCTATGGATGCATATAGATAAGGAAACGAAGTTGTTGTTTTGTGGAAAAGTGAAAGGAACTCATGATTTTGGATTCTGGGTGGGTAGATTAGTAAGAGAAGATTTGAAAAGAAAATGAGCTTACTTGTCTTATTGAAGCATTGAAGCCATTGGCTTTGGTGAGCCGAGGTCAGAGTTCAATTGCGGGAAACCCAAAAAAGAGAAAGACAATAAGAGAATGAGGGGCTAAAATTTCTTTGCTTTCCTTTCTCTTTTTGATTCATGGGAAAATTTATGGAACATGTGAAAAAAATAGCGCACACCCTTGTATATCAACTCGACCTTTCTTGTTTACGTAATTGGTAATTCAATAGCAGTAAAGAAACTTTGATTTGTTGTGAACAATAAATATTAGTATACAACAAAAAATTCTCAGACAAGAATTAGTATGCAAGTCATTTCCCATTGTCAATAGGTTTTGGTATCTCCCATCCTCCCTTCCTGAATGAATATGAACACAAAGACCTCCTAGTACCAAAGAGATTTTAATCTATTTTGAGCCATATGCAGCAGCATCTAATTTGTTTTAAAGCTCCCAGTACCAAAACTCTGCGCTCAGTCGTATTAAATTAATATCCGTTTTGTTGGAGAGACAGAGAGGGGGTCATCTATAACTCAATCAGCTTCACTCCATTTTGCTTATTTTGAGTCTGTACGTTACATGCTTTCCACCTTTTGATATTACAAATGGTAATGGAATTATGTCACAGAAATTGCTGTTGAAGCACAACTTATTGTTATCTTTTCAACGAATAGCATTGACAGTTATATTGGGCATCTCAGAGATATATAAGGAAATATAAATATATATTTATCTTGCATGTAGGATGCTGTAGACAACTTTCATTCCTTAACGGGCAGACACCTTGTGTGCTATGGTGGAGGTGCCAAATTATGCAGAAGATTTTATGGCTTAAAACTATGGATACTTGAGAACATAAACCTTCAGCAGAGGAATAGAAAATGTGGACGAGCAAATGAGTTTAAAAGTATAAGAAGTGAAGAGAAAGACCCACTAACAAATCATTTGGAAACTACTTCATCATTTGGAGTAGGAGATATACGTTTGCAGAATGGTTAGCCATAGCTTTGTAATGATAAGTATGCTTAGTTAGCCTAGCGTTTTTCAAACAGAGTGTGAAACTTGCAGATTCTAATGAAAAAACCTCAACAACTCTACAACATGAAGCAAGTTCTTCGCCACATCATCAACCTGATGGGTCTATCGCTTCTATGGAATCTAAACCTGTTATACAAGCACATTCCTCCAGTTTTTCCTTTGAGGGTCGTGAAGCACCCTCACTCTGCATTGCTGTCATAGGAGCCACTGGAGAGCTTGCAAGGACAAAGATTTTTCCAGCATTATTTGCTTTGTACTATAGTGGTTTTCTTCCTGAGGTACAGCAAGTTTGATGTCATTGTTCAGTTGGAGGTCTATCTATATGGTTGAGTTCAATATACTTTACATAATCTCAGATCTCCTTTTCAATGGCTTCAGAATATAGGTATTTTTGGATACTCAAGAAAGAACTTGACTGATGAAGAGCTGAGAAACATTATAGCTTCAACTTTAACTTGCCGCATTGATCATCAGTATGATTCTCACCTATGGAATTACATGCTTACGTCCAACTTTTAGTTTCATAAATCTATATTTCTTGATCTTGTAGTGTTTTAGAATTCTCAAATGGAATGAGAATACGATTATGTATGCTGCTTCATTGCAGCTCACAACTTGCATCAAATATCGTGAACATGACTTTGAGGTCTTTGTGTTCATATTCATTCAGGGAGGGAGGATGGGAGATACCAAAACCTGTTGACAATGGGAAATGACTTGTATACTAATTCTTGTCTGAGAATTTTTTGTTCTTATGAAGAAGGTCTTTATATAATTAGAAGAATAAGCAAAAGGTGACCATTTGATTTTCATTTGTAACCAAGGGATTGCACTTCACAGCGAATATTGTTGAAAAGTATCGCTCATTTAAGAGCCATAAACTGTTACACAAAAACCCATAAGCCATTTCTCATATACAATCAATGTTCCAATAATGTTCAAATTTTGCATTCATCATCGAGGTTAAATGATACTTGCAGACAAAACTGTGGGGACAAAATGGATATTTTCCTCAGTAGAACATACTACCTTAATGGAGGTAATGACAATATACAGGGGATGTCAAAGCTCAACACTTTGATGGAGCAGATTGAGGTAAGGCTGAAGAAAAGATCCACATGCGCACACACGCATGCACATATTAATGGACTTCTACTTAAATGTCTCCCTTTTGGCTTTCAAATAAATGTACGAGAAGCTTTTGTTATTTGATTCTGTAACAGCTTACCTATCTCAGGGGGAATCTGAAGCCAACAGGATTTTTTACCTTGCTGTGCCACAAGAAGCTCTTCTAGATGTCACATCCTCTCTTGCCCGTAATGCACAAACCCAAAAGGGTTGGAATCGTATAATCATTGAGAAACCTTTTGGCTTTGATGCACCGTCTTCTTATCAGCTGACACAGTCTCTTCTTTCCAAGTTCGAGGAGAAGCAAATATACAGGTTTCCATTCAAAATCTTCACATCTTGCAACATACACAAATGTGCACACACATTTACATGTAATATTTTCTTATTCATCACTGTACAAGTTGAAAGAATCTTATTTCAGGATTGATCATCTTCTAGGAAGGAACCTGATTGAAAACCTCACAGTTTTGAGGTTTGCTAATTTAGTTTTTCAGCCATTGTGGAGCCGTACATATATACGCAATGTGCAGGTACTTTTCTATAATGAGCTTGGCACGTGCCTCATCCAATATATTGCACATTCACTGAAATAGTTAAATAACTTATTACAGGTCCTTTTATCAGAGGACTTAGGTGTGCAGGCAAGAAGGTACTCATAAGGGCTGTCTAGTGTTGCTGTTTTCAAATAGATATAGTAGACTTATGTCATCAAGGGTAACCAATAGAATGCGTGTGTGTTTATATACTTGGTATATATCATATATTCTTCCTGTCCATTTATTCAGGTATTTTGATGGGTATGGCGTTATCCGTGACATAGTGCACAGTCATATACTGCAGACAATAGCTTTGCTTGCCATGGAACCTCCTATAAGTCTTGATGGTGAAGATATTCGAAATGAAAAGGTATGCATGCATGTTATAGAGCATTTTAATGCATTTAGTTGTAACGGTGAGAAAATTCCTTCCAGGTTAAGGTTCTAAGATCAATCCGCAAAATGGAACCCAGTGATGTAATTCTTGGCCAGTACAAAGCGAGTACTGGAGATAAAGTTGATGTATGTTTGAACAGTCTGACCCCCACATTTTTTGCTGCTGCATTATACATTGACAATGCACGTTGGGATGGTGTGCCTTTTTTGATCAAAGCTGGCTTGGGGCTCATCAAGCACCGGTAAGATCTATTGCAGTAATTATTTTGCATGGTAGCACCATCTGCACTGAAAATTTAAAATGTCTACTGCCTGGTTACACCAACTGGTTGATTCCTCTGCAGGACAGAAACATATGTTTAAGTCTTTAGGTAGGTAAAACAGATGTGTGGTGCCTATGTTCAGAAACTGATAGCTCATCTCTTTCCACTTCCTTTATTGTATTAAGTTTGTGATTGCCTTGTCCTCAAAACTTTGACATAACATGTAATGTTCGGAGATTTAAGTTCTTTACAAGTTGAACTTTAGTGGAATGCTGAAAGGAGATTATGGGTTATATTTTCCCTCTGATTCGAAATATTTTAGAATTGCTCAAGCATTGAACTATATTTCAGCTCAGCTTGGAAGAAGATTGATAAACATATTAATTTTTTTTTGTCTTATCTTGGATATGGAATATTTATATATACCAAAAAGACGTTTGCTGAACTTACAAGTTCTATGTCAATCGAAAATAGTCTATGGGTGTTTATGGGTACACACAAAGGAATGCATTGCATTACAAGTAAACTGATAATCGCTGCTCTTCGAAAAAGAGAATTGTAACTACTGCTTCTACGAGCTAATGGTATAGGATCGGTTTAAACTAGACTGGTTTAAGAGCATATATCCTTACCAAGATTAGCCGTACCCTGCAGAGTGGAGATACGCATACAGTTTCAGCGTGTTCCAGGGAACCTCTATCGTGACCGTATCGGGCATAATTTTGATCTTGGGACAAATGAGCTGATTCTACGTGATGCACCTGATGAAGCCATTCTAGTCAGAGTTAACAATAAGATTCCTGGATTGGGGTTGCAGTTGGATTCTCCAGAATTGAATTTGCTCTATAAGGACAAGTAAGTACTTTACTGTTTAATTTGTTCCACAACTGATTATAGCACAACACTGCCAATAAACTTGTATGCCAATTAATGTTCTTGAGTTCAAATGTAGATATAAAGTGGAGGTGCCTGATTCATATGAGCATCTTCTTCTTGATGTCGTTGATGGGGACAACCATCTGTTCATGAGAAGTGATGAGCTTGCAGCTGCATGGAATATTCTATCTCCAGTTCTGAATGAGATGGACAAGAAAAATTCAGTACCTGAGCTATATGAATTAGGGGGTAGAGGTCCTGTTGGAGCATACTATCTTTGGGCGAAACATGGGGTTCCATGGGCGGAGGATTAGTGAAGATTTTGTTCGTGAGTTCTTGCTGCAAACCAACTACAAAATATGTGATATATATGTATATATATATATACAAATCATTTCACCATCTGAACTAAAATGGATGAGAATCTATGAATATGTCTATCATTGCAAAAATTAGTTTCTTATCATGGAATATGCTCCTGGAGCAGGCTGCTAAATAGGCCATTACATGGTCGGCTGATGGTCTTGGAAGTGTTTTCCGAGTTGCATCAAATCAGCAAAACAGCCTTTGAGAAATCATCCATCGATACATTGTAGTAAAATTAAACATAATTTTCATTGCAGTAATGGCTGATTCATTCTCCAGGCTGTAATAATTCATGACCCTAGAAATGATATTTTATTGTAATAACATTTGATAATTAGACATAGTCTTAGATTCCCATCACAGGCATGTGCAGTGTGGTACCTTACCATTTTTTTTTTCAATTGGCATCAGATAAATTTAGATGATTCAGAAAAAGTTTGACTGGCTCTAGGCTCTATTTTTAAAGACAACTAATTAGTCCTCGATGTAGGCCGAAAATTATTCTAGCCGCCGTTGACTTGGTGGACTCTGCTGACTCAAGAAATAGCGGGGTTACTTTGCCATTCAGAATAGTCCACTTATTTTTATCGTCAGGTAATTTTGATTTTTTGATTTTCTTACTTTTTTTATTTATATTTTTTTATCATTTAAAAATATTTTTAAAAAATATAAAAAAAATCAATATATTAATACTCACTTTCTTAAATATTAAATAAAAGAAAATTAAAATATATAAAATGACAAAATGAGGAATAAATTAAGGGAATAAAGTAACATTTTTCTTCGAAAAAAGAACCTCAATATGGGGTTGGAAATCTTAGGATTAGTAGAACCTAAATTGATGGATATGATCGAGCCTATCTAGGTGCCCCTTTGGGAGGTCATGGTGAGCTTCGGGCACCCTTGTCTAAGGTTTGGCCCCATTAATGGGGGTCAGGTGATAACTAGGGGAGGAATATCCTCATCTTTGTTGTCGTGAAGTGTCTTATCGCTATCCACAATTATTTCTTTTGTACTTAATAGACCCTTATTCTTTCTTTTGATTAGGGTTATTTTGAATTTTTTATTAGGGTTACGTAGAGTATTTTTAAAATATTTTATTATTATTTATTATAATATTATTATTTTCACATATATTTATTATTATTATTATTGATTGTTTTATTATTATCACAGTATTCGAACGCAACTTAAAATATGAATAAAAGTAGAATTTCGCCTGACAAATCTAATGATGACTGAAATAAAGTTGCCCGCTAGACAAATCAAAGTTGATCTCTTTAGAAAGAGAAAAAAAAAGAAGATAAAGTTGCCAACAAATTATCCATACACAATTCAATAGAACAAAATACAATCACATAGATGGTAGAAACCCATATATCCGAAGAATAATGCAGTGTGGAAACAGAAGAGGTAACAGGCAGACTAGTGGACACATCTTGGGAACAAGGCCTTTAAGAAGATGCCACAGCCCCTCCCTCATGTCATGGTGGAGGCGTCACCAGATGGTCAGGACAAACATTACGTTATGGGCAATGAGTAAGTGACGCATGCAATGATTCTATTCAAAGACTATGGCGGTGGTGCCTTGATATAGTCAATTCACACGGTTTTACTTCATGAAATAAATATGTGTAGGGGATACAAATCCCTCTGTCTCTCTATTTATGGTTCATGCACCTTAGCAATAATCAATAGAGAACAAAACGCATTGTCTACTTGTATTTGCAACCTCTCTCTCTCTCTCTCTCATCAAGCAGTGAGCAATAACAAAAGACCAGTCCTCTTTCTTTATGTCTCAAAATATCTTTATGATATTTAGTTCATCAAAATAAGCATTAGGTAGCAGAAGTATCTATTATAGTACTCCATTATTCTCCTCCTCCTCCTCAAACACAACAAAACATGGAAGGAGAAAGAAAGAAGAGGAAGATAGACAACGGGGAGGGAGGAGGAGGAGGAGGAGGAGGAGAGGAAGAAGATGAAGATGAAGAGAAGATGGAGAAGTTTTTTGCTTTGATTAGAAGCACACGCGAAGTGCGCAATCGTTTGAGGAGTGGTGTCAATGAATCAAAGGATAAAGAAGAGAAGAGTCCAGTTGAGAAAGAGATCAAGACAACTGCGGTCTGGAATCCTAACTTCCAACCAGAAGATTTTACAGGGGAAGATAAGCCTAAGAGTCCTGGTGCCAGTACCCAACCAGGTCCTTCTAAAAGAGAAGAAAAAGAAGAAGATGATAGAGGAGATGGCAAAGGTTTAGACCTAAATCTTTCATTGTAGCAGGGTTATATTTACAGAAATGTGATATCATGCATGTTAAAGAACTAGATTCACCAGTTACATATGCTATAAAGTTGTAGTGCACATCATTTTCCATCTTCTATACTGAGTTTGTCAATGACATTGTTATATCCTGTTTGGCCTAATCTGGTGCAAGAATAATGTAAAGATTACAATGCCATGAGTGGGAATCCATAGCTTTCAGAGAATAAATTGGTCCCCCCATCTGAAAATAGGATTAACAAAAAGTTATCAAAAAGAATGAATTGAGAGAGACAGAAGTTAACAAAGTTGTGTTCAATCTTCTAACATGTAGTGGAAATTTGGAAACAATCTGACAGAGAGAGGTATAGTTATTAGGTAAGACATTGCTCGTTTATATCTGATAGAGAGGGGCACAGTTATCTTTTAGGCAGGTTTGGGAATTGGGGGTGATCTCACCATTACATCTTTTTCAAATCCCCATACAAAATATAATAACCAATTCAACTTTTTCAAATCCTAATTCAACTTTTTCGAATCCCAAAACAATAATAATATCAAAACATAATATTTTAAACTTTTATCTAAAACCAAAAATTCTAATCTCACCTCCCAAACCTGCCCAACAGAGGGAGCAACTTGGGCTCGTCATTAGCTTGGTACACAAAATATCCATGCCAAGTTTGACTCTAGAAAAAAAATCTATTTGTAAGGTTGTTTTGGACACACTAAACACATCATTAATATGAAAGTATGATAAATCACTAAGCATAAAAAGAAGTATTGATGTTTAATTTTTTTTTATTTATAGTTCTTATGGATTCCACAATAAGTATTACGAAAAATCTTAAAAGTAGCAGAATTCTCTAGTCAGCTCGAGGAAAAATTCTTTACTCAATAATGGCCAGTGGGCATTGATTCCGAGTAGAATTCTTTCTTTTTTTCTATGGGAAATGTACATTAATATAGAAATAAAGGGAATATTATAAAAGGTTGGGAATGACTCCCAGATATAATTAACAACCAAAGTTACAATCTTTTTTAACTGCACAGATTTCAGTGCAGGATGCACTTAAGGGAAAGATTATGATATCAGCCGAGGGGGAAAACCATGAGCACGCTAAGATAAAACAAATACACCATCAATTATACATTTCAATGGTTTAAAACACCTTGTAAATTGTGATAACAGCCTAAGTCATATCTTACGGGGTTATAAAGTTGAAAGAGTAATGCTACTCATAAATCATCATCCTTTATTCATATCCTCTCATCATTTCGTTAAATGATTAGAAAACTATTTGTTATGTTTTATTTGTCTATCAATCATTTTATGCCATATCAAGCGATCTTGAGAGGATAATGGTACAAAAGAATGATGAATAACATTTTTCAAAAAATAATGCAGGAGTGTGAGCGCACACATTGCACATAGACATGCACAAACATTTGGAAGCTGATAGCTAGAATGGAAGAGAGGTTTGACTAAAACACATCAAACAAGTAAATCAGAAAAATGAGAATATATAGCCACTTGGTAGAAATTCTTTGCATGCTCGAAAGCACAACATGCAATATCCTATCTTAATAAGTGGACAAGTAAAGGAGACTCATTAACTAATTTAGAGAAATGGCAGAAAGTTGAAAACATGCAATAACACTTTATATTGGAAAGATCGCATACTTCTGTATGACCTCCAACCCAACAGTGCCTTGTGCAAAAACAAAATTTTCTGAATGATCTTCAACCCACTTCGTATAATGTAATGTCATATATCTAGCTGCAAATCATCATAGAACCTGCAAAAATGGCACAAGATGTTAGCTGCTTAAGAACAAAAAAGAAACCAGAATAAAAAGTTATGTTCTCAGAAACATACCTCAAGCAAACTATGATATGTTTGTGATAAAACTTGCCCTGCAGAATTTGGTTGGCATGGCACAGCATATGCGATGGAGGATCTCCCTCTTGAAGCAATCATGCCATGCTGCCTTCACATGCTCACACTTTAGATGCCAGTGAGAAAGTTGTCACTCTTGGAACCCTCATGACAAGGCCTCTGAAATATTTATATTTACAACAGAGTTTTAGAGCATCTAAGTTACCAACTAGAGAGCAGTCTATGGACATTGTAGAAAAATTTCACACGGGAAAAAGGTTGACTGCTCATCCACAGGTCTCAACTACGTCATTAATTGCACCATTTTTAAGATCAATCTGGATCATCTGATCATTTTTACCTTGATTCTTTTCTTCTTCGTAGAGCATAAGCCATGCCCTGAACTCATGGGTTGATTTGCTAAGCATGCTCCTACTCATTGTTGCAATTTACTTTTTTCATCAGGCCAAAACAATCACTCATAATATTAGCTTACAATCATCCAGTGATGTGAGACTTTGCCTGAATATCTAATGTGAGACTCTTGGAGGGTGAGTATGCACGAATGATTCTCTAAAACAGTATGTTGTTGGAGCTGTGCGATCACCAATAGTCTCTGCAAGAACACAATCCATCCTTGAAATGATGAAATCTATTAGCATCCCTCAATATGATCTCCCTCCCCGTTATTTTTGCTATTAATTTGATTGCAGAATGACAGTCCCCACAAACCCGAAGATTCTTCATCACCCTAATGGGCATCCCTTCTGGCAGCTTCAGGAGTCCATATACTACGGCCAGTTTCTCACTATGATACCCCAAGCTCTGCACCTTCTCTTCTTCATCCACATCATGCAGCACAAAGGTACCATCAGGGCAGTACCCAGCTTCCCTTAACATTCCGCTTAATCTCTCCAACATTCTCATGATGATTTCCTGCTCAGGGTGGCCCATGCTATCTCCCCCAGTAAACATATGTACTTTCTTCTCCACCTCAATCCAGCTACACCCAGGTGACTTGCTCACACTCCTTGCTCTCATTGTTTTCCTCAGGTCTGCAACATCATGCCATTTACCTTTGGATGCATAAATATTTGATAGTAAAATGTAGGGCCCAGAATTTTTGGGCTCAAGCTGTACGAGTTTCTTTGCTGCAACTTCAGCCAAATCCAACTTCATGTGAGTTCTACAAGCACCCAGTAAAGCACCCCAAACAATAGCATCCGCTTCCACTGGCATATTCTCAATTAAATTCATTGCCTCATTTACCTGGCCTGCTCGGCCAAGCAGATCAACCATGCAAGCATAGTGTTCAGTTGTTGGCTCCACTTGATATTTGGAGTTCATGGACTCAAAAATTTCACGCCCTTCGTTGACCTTCCCGGTGTAGCTACATGCTGAAAGAACTCCAATAAATGTGACATCATCTGGCAAAATGTTCAAAGAGCACATCTCATGGAATACCTGCAAAGCTTCCTCTCCTAAACCATGCTGGGCATACCCTGTAATAATAGAATTCCACATAACAATATCCTTTGGAGCAAACCTGTCAAACACCAGCTTTGCCTTCACAAGGTCGCCACATTTGACATACATTGTGATCAAGACTGAGGAAACATACACATCACGATCATGGTGGGATCTCACTAACTGAGCATGAACCTGTTTACCATGATCAAGACTTGCCAGGCTGGAACAAACACAAAGAACACTGATCAATGAAGGGAAGTTTGGGCTAATTCCTCCTCTTTGCATTGCAGCAAACAAATTAAGTGCTTGCAATTCAAGTCCTTTCCTTTCATAAACCTTTATCATTGCACTCCACGTCCCATCATCTTTCTCACTCATTTGGTCAAACACCCTCCTTGCCTTAGCTACCTCCCCATTCTGGCCAAATCCAAGTATCATTGCATTACAAGCAACAATTGACTTCACTGGCATTGCATCAAAAAGTTGTGAAGCCTCTTTTATCCGCCCACAATGAGTGTACCCCATAAGCATCACCGTCCATGACACCTCATTTTTCTCTGGCATCACTTCAAAAAGCTTTCTAGCAACTTCAACGCACTGGTTATGGATGTACCCGGAAATCATTGTAGTCCAGGTAATCACATTCCTGCGTGGCATCTCATCAAAAATCTCACGAGCTTCAGCCAACCGGCCTGCCTGACAATACCCTCCGATCATACTAGTCCTCACCACCACGTCCTTCTCGGGCATCATACCAAAAAGTCGACAAGCCTCATCAACCCGTCCTTCTTGAATTAGACCACCCAACATCACGGTCCAAGACACAACATTCTTTTCAGGCATTTGCCAAAACAGTGATTCCGCCTCCGAAACCATGCCCTTTTGGACATATCCCCTAACCATCACGGTCCATGAAACAACATTCCTTTCAGGCATCGTATCGAATATCTTTCTAGCTTCACTGACCATCGCGTTCTTTATATACCCGGACAACAACCCATTCCAAGAGACAGTGTTCCTCTCTGGCATTCTATCAAACAAGATCCTGGCTTCGCGAGGCCGAAAATTTTGGAAGTACCCGGAAATAATTGAGTTCCAAGCGACAATGCTTTTATCACGCATTTGATCAAACACCCTCCTGGCATTCTCAATTTGGCCAATACGGGCAAACCGGGCAATCTGAGAAGTGGAGAAAACTACAACACTCGTACTATATATTCTATTTGGGATTAACCTAAACCGCATTGATTCAATATAATCTGAACTACCCAGAGGGGAAAAAACACCAATTTCAAATCTTTGATTCGGTAATTTTGAGACTTCTAGAATAATTAGAACTAAAAACTCGCAGAAAAAATATTCTTGAGACGTGAAGCGGGAAACTCTTCAAAGAGGTAGGTACAATGAAGTATGATGACAAGAACTACAGAAGTACAAGAAGCCAATGTCGTTTTCCCAAAGAGTCGTGCTGCGTACAGTCCCCTATTTTGGGACTCCTTTGCAGTCCGCACGTGTGTTTCAATTAAATGACTAAAAAGGCACTGTCTTCAACCACGAGCAAGGAGAACAAAAGACCAGAAGGACAAAAGAAGCATCCCCAACAGCTTTTTCTGAAGATGGAGACGCAACAGAAAAATAAACACAAGCAACGCACCAAAGAACATATTGTAATGCTACCTTACCTTGCCCATGGCCATCTCATACAATTCCTAGCATTGGCAAGGAATTGATTTTTTGAGTCGACGGCGATGGCGATTTGAGGAAGGGGGTTGTTAGGAGGCCGGCGGAGAACCAGGGCTCACGGCGGCGTGGAGGACGGCAGTTATCGAAACCCTAGAACTGGGAACTGGGGAACTGGAAGTGTAGGAACTGAAGTGAACTGAGGGCTTGGGTGTCAAAAGTGTTAACCTGAAGAGAAAGTTTTGCTACAGATCCTCTACCACATTCCTTATTTCACATTTTTTTAAATTTTTAAATTTTTTTTTAAAATTTATTATTTTTAAACTATTTCAAATTTCTATTCATTATTCATATAATAAATATTTGATAAAAAAAATGTGATTTGTAGAGATTGTATAAATAGTAAGAAGTTATAGAGATTTTTTGCTAATAAAAAGTCTGGGTAGCAGCCCTTGTTCACGGATCTTCCGAAACACACCTTACGTGGCTAATAAATTGACAAATTTGTCCCTAAGCAAATTGACAATTTTTTCCCTAAGTCCCACGAAGCCCCCTTTCTCCCTCGAATTCGAAATCATGTGAAATTCTTTGCTATCGGGAGTTGATCTGAGTTGCGATGGAGAGGGAGGAGGGAGTTGCTGTGACTGGGGTACGACGGTCGGGGCTGTTGGGAGGTTGTGGGGCTCAGTGGTGGTGGTTGGGCTAGTGTTCGGTGGCAGCATGGTGGTGAGAGAGAGGGAGACCCATTTCGGGTTGGGCTGATTTGAGCTGCAATGGATGGGGTTGCCGTGACATGGGTTTGACGGTAGGGGTTGCTGGGAGGTCATGGGGCTTGGTGGTGGTGGTGGTTGGGCTGGCTTACGGCGGCGGGCAACGATATTTCTAGTTTTACATCCGTGTGAGACCCATTTCGGGAGTGGATAAAGGGCTGGGCGTGGGGGCTCCGCGTGGAGGCTAGAAGGTGGTTGGAGGGTCGTCGGTGTGAGGGGGAGCCGGTGAGGTGGTCGGTGGCCCTGCTGGGTGGCCGACAGTGGTGGAGAGAGGCCGAATGTGCGATGCGGTTGCTTGGCGAGGAACCGGTACGTGGAGCGGCAAGGGAGGAGGTGGGGTTGGAGGCTGACAATGGTGGTGGCTGGTGACTGCTGATGGTGGGGCTAGGTGAGTTGAGAGAGGGAATCGGGTAGGGGAGGGGCTAAAAGCGTGGGTTTTGGATTTTTAAAAAAATATATATATATATTACACATCACGCGTGCTATGGATCAGCCATAAACAACTCTAACCTGAAACGGTGCGCATGGAGTAGAACTTGAAACGGTGTGCAGTGGCTAAAAGGAAACGGTGCGTATTGGCTGGGAGTGAAACGGTGCGTGCTAATCGAATAAGGAGTTGCTTCCGCGCTCGCGGGGTTCCAGACTTCTAGTGCCTTCTACATAGCAACTGCTCAACACTGCATTTCATCCACATGAAACACAGCATTTTGTCCTGGATGCAGGAGCATGTCCCTGCTACCCTTTTTAGTAATTTCCTTTTCCTTTTTAGTTTTGGGAGGTTTGGATTGCCTCGATTGAACAATCCTTGGTTTTCTATGAAATTGTGACTATGTTTTTATCCATTCTCTATCATCTATTTCTGCTACTTATTTACTCACACAAAACTTCCATACAATTATACTTCCTTTACGTAGCTACAAGCAGATATTTATTCTGAAGCGAAGCTTATTTACAGTACCTATTCCATACAATAAGCAGCTGTTAACAGGGGTCCTCTCTTGAGGAAGGGGACGGCATCAATGGCGATGGGAGCTGTGCACACGATGGTGATGGCCACGACTATTTGGGTTCACAATCTGTTCTCATCTCTGAGGAAAGGGGCTTTTCAAAATTCTGCTTACAACTGGTTCTGCTAACCGGCGCGCAAGTGGCTCCAGTAATGCGGCGTTGTTTCAAATTAAATTCAAAATCACGATGATGTGGTAGTAAAACCGGTGTCATTTCAATTTGGATTCAAATTTCATTTCTTGCATCAACACTTTTGCACCGGTTTCACTTTCGCACTTCAGCTTCTCACTTTCTCCCGCTTCGAACGTAGCCCCTTCTCCCCACTGCTCCCATTGTCTTCTCTAGGAAGGAGGCTTCTGTTTGGTAAGGTCAGCGTCGAAACGAGTAAGTGGGTTGTGGCAGCTCCACCATCGTCTTCCCCATGAAGGCTTTTCCGTCTTCTCCACCAGAACCCACTGAGCCACGAAGCTGATTCGTCTTCTGAAACCCTCTTCTCCTTTTCTATTCTCCTTTTCTATTCCTTTTCTCCTCGAACCCAAGACCCACTAACCCTAACCCTAACCCTAACAACCCATTCCCGAAACCCCTTAACCCTAACCCTAACCCGAAACCCCATAACCCTAACAACCCTAACCTAAAAAAATACTCAACATCCTGATCTTGTGCAATTGATTGAATGGAATTTAGTGTCTTGTTATCAATGTTTTGATTTTAGTGTGTATCAATGTATGTATGTTGGTGTCATGCTGATTTTGTTGAAATTTGGTGTTTTCAAATTAGTGTATGCAGGTATAGAATTTTTGTAGTGCATAAATGGACTTCACTGCACGTATAGATTGTAGACTTTTTTCTAAGTTTGCTTATTTGTATGCATCTTTAGTGACACCTCTGATGGTTTATTTTATTTAGGGATTGTTAATTTGTTATATTGTGTTATATTTGTTCTATCTGGGGACTAGGGTACAAGAAATTAATCTGATGCTATCTCAAACTCTAATACTATCTCTATAGACTGTGCTTGAAGTGGAGGAAAGCTTGCAAGTTGCATATATAGAAGATGTGATTCATGAAGATCAAGGACTTTAGAAAGCATTTTTGGTTTCAAAGTTTAAAGTACCATAATTTATAAGCATTGCTAATTTATTATATTGCATTTAAACTGTTAATTTTTAATTTAATGTCTTAGCTATGTGAATGGACTTCACTGCCTTCTTATCAATGCTTTGATTTTAGTTGATTTGTTACATTAAGAAGTTATATGCATGATCAAACTGTTAATTACATTTTATAAGATCGAGCACCCTATCATATTGTAACCTGCTGGTTAATTATTCTGATTCGCCTAGCTCAGTTATATTCCATGTATACATGTCTTCTTCTTTGTGAGTTGAATCCCTTACCATGTTAACTAATTAAGTCATGACTCATGATGAGTGCTCGACTTGATCATCATCATGATGTTCACTTTCTTACCTTCAGTTTCTTTTTTGTATATATTTCAGCTTAATTATTAATTGATATTTCTTAATTTGATTCAGAAAAATAGTGCAGTAGCAGCTGCGATTACCTGGGTTGACGTTGGCAGCATATTTATAAATTAGCTCTTCTATCGCTTTTCTATGAAGTGTTCAAAACAATGTAGAGCATGCTTCCTATTCAATTTTAAAGACTAATGTCTGTATTTTATTTGCAGCATATTTGTCGTACTTGACCCTATTTAGTCATAACTCCATCTAATTAAATGCACTAAGCAAGTTGGTGAAGGTACGACTCTGTATATTTTGCTGGTTTAGATTTTTCGATTTCATAAAGTTGTTATGCTGACTTTGTTTAGACCTTTGGCTATACTCTAGTATGCTAATTTTTACTTGTTATTTAATACTATATGATGATTGCTGAGGGAGGCCTTGCTGACAATGAAGCCATGACATAGTTTTGCTACTCTATAGGTCTTAGCTATCTAATAGATATTTGCAATGTGTTAATTGGGTTTGATGATCATAGAAATTTCATTACTACTGGATTTTTTTGAAAATATCTTTCCTTACTAATTTAGTTAGGGGCAGGTTATTGTAGAAAATCATATAAATGTCTTTCCATACTTTGGCTTCAGAGTACTATATCAATTGGTTCTCACACTATTTCTAATTTTGAATTTAAGGTGAAGTATCTAAAGAATAATATAGCAATGAACTCCTAGCTATAAGATGGGGGGTGGAGCCAGCTATTTTGATTGTGTGCATGATATCATTGAGAAGTTGGAACCCTGCATGCATGTCTTGCTTATTTGATGTATCTTTGCAATGTGTTAATTGGATTTGATGATCAAAAAAATTTCTTTACTGTTGGATTTTGTTTCTCAAGGCTTTACTTACTAATATTTTCCTTCATGGTTTGACTAATACAATGAATCCATGGTTTGGATTTTCAGAATCTAAACATGGCATCATCCTAATCATCATATTTAGTTAATGATTTTGATATGGATTCACTGGTTTGTTGGTGTGGTTTGAAAACATTACTAAAGACGTCCTACACTAAGAAAAATCCTGGAAGGAGATTCTTTGTCTGCCCAAAGTATTCAACAATAAAGCAACATTATAATTGTCATATTTTATTATCGATTTGCTAGTTTGGATGTATTTAAGCACTATTAAATGGGAGTTTGTACTGTGTGTAGGGAGATGCATTGTGTGAATTCTTTGTATGGGCGGATAGACTTAAATTGCTAGAGGATAATTGGAAATTAAGAGAGACAAAGGCTTCAAAGACTTGGGATGATGTAATACAGCGCCAAATAGCCCTTCGGAAAAGGGAAGATAAAGTCAGAGAGATAGCGAAGAAACTAAAAAAGGAAAAGCGAAAGTTGTTTTTATATTGGGTTCTCACCTTTGTTATCTTGTTTGCTTGGTTTCGATAAATTCTATGTAAAATGTCAGTAAGTTAATTTTGCCTAGTTTAAGAGACCATCTACCTTATAAGATGGTTTTCGGGACAAAGCATTTGTGTATAACTTTTGCTTGTATATTTTGGGCATTTATGTTTATTTTGTTTTTCTATTTTCGGCTATGATAAGAAATCTTGTTTTGGATCCCTGTCGATAATTTATGGACATTAATGGTAGATGAATGAAGTATCATTTTGCTCATTTATGGACCATTAATGGTAGTTGAATGGACATTACTTACACTGCAAATTTTGCTCATTTTTGGAGACCAGTTTTCTACTAACTCTCTAGTCTCGTTGATAGCAACATCCAATTCTTCACACTCCTTATATAAGATTTCATTTGAAGGAATTTTGTATTCAACGGTTTCATCAAGAACTGCTTTTAAAAGCTTCAGTACACCTACTAGATGTCCGTAATCCTTCTGAAGAGGCATATATTTTATTGGCTGAGATGAAACTAGATGAATGAATCAAGAAATGCTATTGATAAGACAATTCACAACTGTTGCATCCATTTTACTTGTTCTGAAAAAACATATAACAAAACTAAATAAGTTAAAAATAGAGAAATTTATGAATGTAAAGCATTGTTAGAATATCTTGGTAAAAGTAGTCTACAATTATAAGAGTTCCCTTTGACAATGACTATGTTTGCGTTGCAATAGCAGGGATCTGCTGATTCTATAGAAAAAAATGTGCACTTACTACCTATTACAAACTCCACAACTTGAAGAATTTCTTTAGACTATCAGTCAACACATCAAGCTATCTCCTTTCTTCCTTTTAAAGAGAATAGGAAAAGGCCCATATCAACGTATGATTATGTTAGCAAATTATAACTTCTTACAAACCTTTAAACTTTAAAACTGTTTTGAAGATTAAATGTATAAATAACTTTGATTTACGAGGGAAATGTGATGATGTGGTTCAACCAGCTTTGAAATTTATATATACCACACACACAAGTAAGAATTATCAGCATGTTCAAATCATACATACCACACACACAGGTTGCAACTTACTCGTCAAGTATGTTCTTTCATAACAGCTATAGGTTGTTGTTCAACTTAGAAACGAAAGGCACAATAAAAATTCCATGTCTATTTGGGCATCTTAGCATCATTAACATAAGATACTCACAACTGACTTACATAAAAAAAAAAAAAAAAGACTTAATTCAGTGGTTTCTTCACACTATACATCAAATATAATTCTGTAAAACTATTCAAAACTGCTTGGATACATCAGAATATAAAAAGATACAGACTTGAATATCCAGTACCGTAACACTTGGCTCATCAAGTACTCAGAACTGCTTCGATATATATACAGGGTCAGACCAAACGAAAAAGTAACCATTTGCTGTCCAGAAAATCGAGAAGGGGCAGACCAGAAAATCCATGAAATTGCTGGCAATACATTATAGCTTGTATCCATGCCGGGTTCTTCCACCTGCGCCTAGCAGCATGTGCAAAACAAGTAGGTCTTTAAAAAACATGTAAAAATAACATTACATCAAAATACTCAAGCCCACCTATGATAAGGAAATAATCCCAAATTTTGAAGATATAATTCTTATGACAGATTCCCAGAAACAGCAAAATATGGAAGCAATAAAGGAAAAAGAAGACGAACAATAATATTATCAAGTAAAAATAAAAAGAAGAATAATATTATCAAACTCTAAGAAGAAGGCAAATAATATTATCAAAGAATTCTTTCATGGCTAATAATTTTATAAAGACATACCCACGATAATCATATTATTGTCGTGGTTGTGATCCATCAAAATCAACGTGCAGCGGTTGTGATCCATCCACCCCAAATTGCATCTGTAAAAAATATGGACTCGTATATTAAATGAGTGGAATTGACTAATGTCATTAAAATACTGTTACAGTTTGGATCCACTTACGCTTTCTTGACTTTGAAGTACTGTTTATCGGGGCTGGGTCCCACTAAGGTCAACAGCTGGTCTGCTTTCTGGATTAACCTGATGACAGAAACTGGTAAAAAACATAGTAATACATCATTAGCTCAAATATAAATATAAATTTATAATATTACCTGCACGTGTCCAACATTTGAGACGCCCAAATTGGAATGGCCAAATAGCCTCCTGTAAGTGTCCACGACACGTGTATCTTCTCCATCTCGCTAATAATTTAGTAACCAATTTGTGAGATACCATTTATAAAATTTAAATAAAGAAGTAATATTACAAATCATTACCTGTTTGTGTTTTCCCTTTCCCTGCACTTTTTTCGTCTTCTCCTTAACTTTTCGCATGTCTCTTTCCATCCTAGATGCCTTCCTCAGATATGGGGGTCTGTCTTTTCCTTACACAACACGTGGACTTAGTACTTGGGTTAAACTACCAATTATAATTGTGTCCTTAGTCGTGCCACCAACATTTAAATAATTTTGAGTCAGCGATGGGGATTCTTGGTCCGCATTATAAAGGTCAATCATTGCATGTAACTTGGTCGTTGCATTCTCAGTATGCTTTTTCGAACCCACTACAGAAGTAATCATTTTATAACAAATATTCAAAAGACTTGAATATCTGTTAGCATCTTCCCGTTGATCCCCTGCGTCATAGCTGCTCTAGATTAACGTGTACCTTTTTTTAATATCCTTCCTCCATCGATCTAAAATGTATCTATCTGGTATTATCTTAATCCCGTTACATTTGAACACGGCGAAGATGTGTCAGCATATTATCCTCCTCATTTCAAATAAACCACAAGAACACTTTGGACTGCATCTTTCTCATTAAAATCCACTGAATGTGTAACCAGCTTAGTAAAATCTTTGACACGGACTTCATCATCTACCAAATAGGTCTTTAATGTACCATCGACCTTATGTAAAACTGGTTCCAAGTCGATAATGCCAGTAAGTTGGTGCTGAACTTCCTTGAATTTAACATCTGTGTACAAATCTTGATATCTCTTTTCAATTTGAGACCTAGAGGTGCAGGGAATCGTGACATTAAATGAGTGGAAGTCCACACAATTTTCATTCTCGCTTTTTTTTTTCAAGGCATTATCATACTGATCGACAAACTCCTTCAAGTTTGTCTTAACATGAACATAACCATCAAAAAATACATTCATACTTTCGCTACGCTGCGTTGTACTCATTCCAGCCCAAAAAACATATTTCAAGAAGGTCGATACCCAATCCTCACGCTCAGTGTACAAACTCTGCAACTAGACATTCTCATGCAAGTTGTACGTACTGATCAACTCATCTAGCATTTTTCAAACTCTTCCGGGGTTTGAGTGTCATACACATTTCATCAGTGCTGTTTTCATTCCCATTTTCTAAGAAGCATACGAGTCAAGCTTTTCAGGGACTTTCTTTAGGATATGCCACATGCAATATCTATGTCGGCTCTCTGGGAAAACAATTGCAATTGCATTTTTCATGACTCTGTCTTGGTCTGTGATAATAGCCTTCGGTGCTATACCATTCATATACTGTAACTAGGTCTAAAATAATCACACGAAGGTCTCAGTATCCTCAGAAGAAATCAAGCCAGCTCCCAACAAAATTGATTGCCCATGGTAATTTACACCAATAAATGGTGCAAAGGGTATCCCATATCGGTTCATCAAGTATGTGGTGTCGAAAGTGACCACATCACCGAAATATTGGTAGGCTGCTCTATTACGGGAGTCTGCCCAGAATACATTCTTTAACCTCCCGTCATCATCCAAATCCATCAGTGTAAAGAACTCTGAATTTTTGTACTGCATCAATAAACAATAGTCTTGCAGAGCTCCAGCACCACCTACACCCAGTTGTAGATGTCGTGCCTTGTCGATGTAGTTACGGCAATCCTTTTTCAAAAACGGGAGGTTCTCAAAACCTCCCGTCCCAACTACAAGAGAGCCGAAACTCTTATTCATTCGGATTCTAGCCAAATCATTCGTATCTAGGACTCTTTTAACGGATTCACTCACTTCTCTATTATATCGAAAGAGGCGAGATTTCTTTGCACTGAGGTTGTGGTTATGGATATTGTGAACTGTTGTCAGCTGAAACTTTCCATCATCAGCTTTTAAGGCATTAATCTTTGCCTTACATTCTGTCTTCACTGTCAGTCGTGGGTTGGAGACATTCAAGGTCCTAGGCTAGGCCTTTCCACCACGAGCACATGCAAGGGTCACATATCTAACGGTCTCATCCTGTCCCCTTTCACTCCTTTTCGTCATCACCCCAAACCCACATTTTTTACCATATTCCTTATAATAACTCATTAAATCTTCTAGAAAATTAAATTTCATCCCCGATTGGGGCTCATCATCGCCATCCATTTGCACTTTTTCAGATGTTCCAGCTATACTAAACTCAGTTTCCTCTACACCTTGTACATCATCTAGACTAATTTCTTCAACATTAAAGAATGTACATGGCGTTTCAGTATCCCCAACATTAGTTCCATTATCCTCCGTACCAATAAATTTGCTTGTAACGAAGCTTGTTTTGCTGAGAGACAATTGGCCTTCCATGCCATGTTGAATTGGGTAATTAACATTCTGGCAAAAAGAACCCAACACGCAAAGAATTAAACTCTTGAAAACACCAACTTATTTAAACTCAACGAAAAAGTAGTGTATCATAGTTGTAGGTTGCTTGGATATTGGTTGGCAGTGGGATATGACAGAAAAGTAGGTGACCACGCAGGCACTAGTCCATAGAAACCATGCATTGGGATATTTGGAGAAGTTGATGGTATGTCCTAAAATGTTATTAGAAAAATTATTCATTGTTATTTTTAAATAAATATCAACTAATCTCGAATCTAAAGTTATTGATATATTACATAAAATAACATACCGCAAATGAGGGATTTGAGCTAGATGGTCTTAGCGTAGATGTATGTTCTTTTCCTTTTTCCATACTGAGAAGGAGACAAATGCAGCTTGTCAATAGCAATATTATATAATTTCCCACAAATAAATCTATGTAACAAAACATGACAAGTTTTGGCCACAATCACCCAAAACAAAGACTATAGATACAAATCAGACACATGTGATACAAAAAACATAGAATTAGATAACGTGCTTTCCCACCTATTTCTCTTTACAACCTCCCTTATGCTTGTAATATTCTTCATAAAGAAAAAGAAAAAAAAGGATGACGTGTGGTGAAGTCCCCAACCCAGAAAACCTCAAGAGTTATTTCTAAGGGTTTTTTACATGGTCAAAAACTAAAGCAAATCACTCAAACTTACTTAAAAATTAACAAGTAGCTTCATTCAAATTGCTTCTTTTATGGACTCGTATATTATATGTATTATTTATAGTTGTTCTAAAGGTACATGCAACACACCAAGCTTGTTGACTTAAAACTTTCCACTACTAAACACTTTGCCCTTTCGGATTGCAACATTGACTTTCAAAGTACACCCTATTAGAATTTGGATGAACAACTCACTTTCTTCACCATGAAGTCCACACAAAGCACCAGGATGCAAATAACTATTTCTTAAATTGTTGTGTTGGCCTATTCTAATTAATGAAAAAAGTTAATTCAATTGATTTATAATTATTTGTAATATGGCAGAGTTTGGGTTGATATTGGATCATGAAGTCCTGCAAAAATTGGCCAAACCAAAACTTTGCTTCATCAAACTTGCATGTGAGTTTACTCAACAATGTTACTTGGATTTAAATTCTTTGAGTGAACTTAATGAACCTTAACTAGTATATAATGATAGATTAATATATACACTTTCATCGAGAAAGACCACAAAATTTAAATATATTTTCTTTCTTGACAGAAAATGATGTCCCAAATTAAGCCTTCAATTAGACACTTTAATTTTCTCCTTGTTTATTTTCGAAAATCACAAAACAAACCTACAACACAACACTGCCTGAAGTTCCAGTTTGAAGTATAACATATACCCAAAGCAAGTCTCATTAGAGGCATTGTGAAGGGCCTAATCCCATCTTTTTGCTACAAGCAAGAAAAAGTATGAAAAAATCAATGTCTAGGCGAAAGAAAGCATAGCCCTGAAAAAATAAAGAAAAAGAGTGAGTCTCAAAACTCTGTAAGTCCTTCTGTTGGTGTCAAATTCAAAGAATTCGTCTCCATTCATCTCATAAACAAGTTTAAAACTGCACATAACTTTTCTGATGGAAAGAATAACCTAGAATTAGCTTTTGCAAAGTTTCCCAAAGTAACAATATTAACAATAATAAAGTTTCTTACTTTATTATGTCCAACTTAACGTATCCCAAATGGAAACTTGGGTCTCTGCAGAAATTCGAAAATACTTCAACATGGAGAAAGACAGTGATGGCGACTCACTCAACGTGACAGTGGAAGTGGGCGACAGCAAATGGCGACTCACTCAACGTCACAAAGAAACAAATGATCAAGGCAGACCCACGTCGCCGGCGTCTCAGATCCAAAATGTGTGACAGTGGGCGATCGGAACAACCGGTTCTTCAGCCCACAGCAACAACTTCACGATTCCGAGGAATTTTCTCTGGGTTCAGCTCGATTATGGGTTCGGGCAAAAATGGCTTCATTTTCCCTCCCTTTTCATATTTCATCAGTTCTCTTTTTTATTATTATTATTATTTAAGTAGCAGCTGACGTGGCACAGCCGGTTGTGCGTCGGTTGCACAACCGGCGGTTTGTATATAGAACTATTGTTATTCGAAACCGGAATTGAATAAAAAAAAACTACCCGAATGGACATCCCGTTTTCTCGACCCGAATTGATTCGTAATTGCCCAACCTGTTTAATCAGAAGAGGAAATTATCAAACTGTTTCAAATACACTCGGTTATTAACCGATACCCGATTGAACACATAAGAACGACATCGTTTTCGCCAAAGTATATATAACACGATTTTCTCTCTCTTGCAGACTTTTCGCCCACCTGCCTCCCTCTTCTTTCTCGCTCGAACCTGAACGTTACATCTCCTCTCTTGCAACTCTCTCTCTTGCATCTCTCTCACAGACTCAGCTCTCTCTCTCTTGCATCTCTGTCTCTCTGTGTGTGTTTCTCATTCTCTAACTCAGACTCTCTTGCTCGCTCTCTGTGGTGGTTAGATCGTGTAAGCTTTCTCTACAAGCATCGAAAAAAACTGATCCAAAGTAAGGAAAAACACTATGTGATTTTATCTGATTAGGTGGGTTAATTATGAGGTGTTAGGGTTAAGGTTTGTACTGGGTTTCCAGCAGAAGGGTTACAAATAATTACATGACTCAAACTTCTGCTCCACTTGTCCAGACTCTGTTTTTTCATGGATTGAAAAACACTGTACATAGGTTGGAAATTTGAGGATGGAGTAGTTGTTTGCTCGTACCCT
Organism: Pterocarya stenoptera; assembly: GCA_003123785.1. Lineage (NCBI taxonomy): Eukaryota > Viridiplantae > Streptophyta > Magnoliopsida > Fagales > Juglandaceae > Pterocarya > Pterocarya stenoptera. The sequence continues at coordinate 36,328 of QEOT01002682.1, forward strand.
ACCTTCCCTTGCCCTCGCCCTAACTTGTTGCTTTCGCCTGTCCTCTTTCGTATGGCAGACACCATGACACTAATCTGAGCCAAACCCAAAGTTGTAGAATGAGCTAAGTTTGGACTCGAGAGTTTTCGGTTCTATTTCAAGGTAGCTGCTTTTGTATCTTCTTGAGGAGATAGGACAGGGCTATGTAGTTCATTTTGGCTATGATTGTAGGCTCAACTCTCAAGGGCGCAACCTTTATATAAATCCTATTTGGCCCCAAGTTTTGGAACCCAAATTTCATTCCATTCCCCTTGATTCTTATCACTAAACTGACATGTTATTCAAAATAATAATTCTATTAACAATTGCCAATATAGTTTATGGACTTAAAAGAAAAAGTATGTCAAAAAATTAGGACTTACTTTTTTGACAATATTGTGATGATCACGTGGATGGATGACTTTAGGCCTGAATAGAATAAATAACAAAAGAATTCTCATATATCCAGAAATTATAGGAAAAAAGGGTAGTTGGTGTTTTATTTCATGTATTGTTGTTTAAAGCTGGTATTTATTTTTCTTTTAATTGAAGTGTGATTGTGGATTGTAAAGTACTATCTTAGTGGAAGTAACCATGAATTATTTCTAGAGTTGTGCAAACCCTCCACCCACTCTGACTTCGTCCGACTTCTGCTCAGATTCCGACTCCGACGGAGTCGAAATGTTCTGAATATGGAGTTGGAGTCAGAGTTCGCACGGAGCTCTGAACTTCGACTTTTTTTTCTTTTTTTAATAAAAAAAGAGCCTAAAACGTCGTTTTACATCTGTATTTAAAAAAAAAAAAACTAAACGACGCCATTCCACTTAATGTGGAACAATGTCGTTTCTTCACATGGGGGTCCAAAATGCAAGACCCCCCTTCTTCCTTCTTCCCCGAATCCTCTCACTCTCTTTCCCTTCTGAATCTCTCATCTGAGCCTTCGTTCCCTCTTTGTTGTGTCCGTTCCCTCTTTGTGCCTCTGTTCCCCTTCACTTCTTAGGCCAACCTCCGTTCCTGTTTGTCGTCGTACGCATCGTTTAGCCGTTGTGACGCTGTAACTCGTAAGTGTAGTCTGACTTCGAGACTCCGAGCTCTAAATCATGTAATTTTCGCAATTTTTCTTTTTTTCCATGTTGTTGGGTTGCCTAGAATTAGTTGTTTTGGGTCTAGTTGTTGGCTGTTGACTGTTGGGTTGTTTGTAAATGTAAAATGGAATGGATTAAGGAGTGGAACACTGTAAAATGGCACCAGTGTATGCATGGAAGGTGTTTGTGAAAATGAAACTGTGAAATGTGATTTATAATTTTGTAAGAATGATTTATAATTTAAACCCATTTCTTTCTTTCTTTATACGTCAACGTTCTTTAATTGCTTTACCTCGTCTTGAATGGGTTCCTACATAACTGATCTATAATTGCGTACCTGCTGCATGTCTTTGGTTTACATATCCTATCATAGGGATCAATCATGGTGTAGAATTATTCCACAATGCAATTTACGTGAACTAATCATGTTTTTTCACCGATTTGCATATCTTTAATCTTTGGATGCTTTTGATCGATGATACGTACGTAGTTGTAGAGATATATATATATATCTCGAAAGCTTACGAAATGTTCATTATTGCATTTTGTTTTTACCTTATATATTGGAAATGTACGTTAGGCGACACTAAGTTGATGTCTTGGATCTATATATCTACTAGGTGCGTACATTAATGGAGTATATAATATATATTCTTCCTTCTTGTGTCGACAACATGAGTGGATTAATTGAATTTTAGACCCCGGCCATTCTAACTTAATAATGCATCCTTACTCTGCAAGCATCATTCAGCAATTGAACTCGTCAATTAGCAAGATTATCCTTATCTCATATAAATATATATATATATTAAACTACACTAAATATTTGAAATAAACTTTTTGTAAGTACATGATGACATTTATGAGTTCCAAATTCAAGCTGTAGATCTTAATTTGTCGATGCCCTCTACCATTATCATGCATATACCATACTGGTTCTGTACGACTCACGTGATCTGGTTGAATGGCAGCTTACTATATTTTGTTCACTTATATTATAATTAATGTTTATAATTATTTTGTCACAATGGCAATGCCCCAACAGCTGTTACTTCCATTTCTGGATTATTACTTGCACTTCGGGCTAATTAATTGGTTCATTTTTTTGTTTTTTTTTGGCTCCTTCGTTGCTACTGCATATATAAATCATGTATATTCCTTATACATGAAGCCAAACATGATGGTAAATATTGTTGAGTCAGTGCTAAGAATTTTGATCAACCTTTATCCAAAAGAACTCAAGTATCTAATTTACATTAGACCTTAATGTATCAATTCATGACTTTTATTATTTCAAGTCAATATAACGTTTACATCAATGAAGTTTCCTGCAAGCTAGTGCTTGTAGTAAATATTGCTAGCTAGGTCAATCATGCTAAGGATTTTTTGGTTGGCTTTTTTTTTGATTTAAAATTTTATTATATTGTCACACTTTGTTTCCAACTTCTCAGTCCTTTTCATATATATTGCTATACATGCTTTTTGACTCTAATTTTTTGCTTCTAATTTATTTTTTTTTAGTTTTTTTAATTATGATATGAATGCTACACCTAATGGAGACGATTGTCCACAAGGGGATCTGGTAGATGCCAGTGCTACTGCTCCAACACTGGTGTGTACTTTCACATCTAAAGCCACATCTAGAATAGCTACTTCATTTGCAAGTAGTTGAATCCCAGTAGATATAGAAGATGATGAAATGTTCAACGAAGATGAAGAGCTCAGTTACGAAATTTCTATGGCCACTAATGGTATACATGTTAAGAAATTGGTCATCCCTCAATACAGTGAGAAGATGTTGAGAGAAATGCTTGCAGAGATGATAATTATTGATGAGATGCCTTTTACCACAGTCGACAAAAGAGGCTTTCAAGCGTTTGTACAAACTATTGAGCCACGATTTCCAATTCCATCACGGTATACAGTGATGTGAGATTGTATGAAGAGGTATGCAAAGGAGAAGACGGAGATGAAGAAGCTGTTTATTGCCACTAGTCAGAGAGTGTCATTTACAATTGACACATGGACGTCCATACATAACGTTTGCTATATAAAGGAAGATTCCACAAATCAAGCCAAGGATCACAAATCAGCCAACTAGCCGAACATCATGCCTGTAACAGTCACCATATCTTGCAAATTAATTCTGTGTTTTTTGTATAGCCATAATAGTAGTTAGTTTCCTAATATAGATCACTATAAAGTTTCTATTTAAAGTGTATATGATCTCTTGTAAAGTAAGGTTGCACAGTTTGTCTTTTTCATTGAGAAATAAAGATTTCAGTCTTACTCAATTCTCAACATGGTATCAGAAGAGCCTCCCTCTCACGAGAATTCGATCCCCATATCCCCTCACCCCACTCAGAACCCCTTTTCCCCCCACAGATCTTCCCTTGATTGCAATGAACATTTCCGCACAAATCAATGACAAACTTACTCCCTCAACCTTCCCATAGTGGCGTGCCCAATTTGAAGCTCTTCTAATTGGGTACAATATTCTTGACTATGTCACTGGAGATAAACCTTGCCCTCACCAAACCGACACCCTCACATCCTCCCTTCAAAAAACTCATTGGATATGGCAGGATAACTCATCCTAACTGCTATCCTAGCCTCCACCACAACAACCATCACCCCCCTCATTTCGATTGCCAAAACTTCCAAGGAAGCATGGCAAAAATTACATGTCCTCTATGCTAGCAATTCCCGAACCAGGGCCATGCAACTCAAAGAGGAAATCACATTAATTAAGCGGGGCAATCAAACCATCTAGGAATACCTGCACATCATGAAATCTCTTGCCAATGAAATTGCGCTTATTGATCATCTCATTTCAGACGATGATCTCACTTTATACATTCTCAATGGCCTCGGTTCAGATTATCGGGAGATCGCAGCACCGATTAGGGCTTGGGAAAAATCGCTCACCTTTGAGGAACTTCACGATCTGCTCGTGGGCCATGAGGCCTACTTGCGCCATCTCGAGACCTCCGCTCAGCAGCTGCTCGCCACGGCCAATTACACGAACCGACGGCCCCGTCCAGGTTTGTCTTCCTCCTCTGGAAATAACAGAAACTCCTTTCGGAGTTCAAATAACTCCCAATCACCTAAAGGGCCTTCGGGCCAATCACGCCCAAATAATGGGCCACGTGATAACAAGCGGTCCAACAATTGGGGCAGGTCCAATGGTCAGCGACGTTTCCAGCCCAAATGTCAGATTTGTGACCAACTGGGTCATATTGCAAAGCAGTGCCCGCGAGTGACTTTTTCCAAAGCTAATGCAAATTGTGTTTCTACCTCTTCACAACAGAATAATAATTGGCTCATTGATTCTGCTACTTCACATAATATTACGGGTGATTTGACTAATCTCTCAGTGCATTTGGAATATGATGAGACAAATGAAGTTGTAATTGGTGACAGTTCAAGTTTGCGTGTCTCACACATTGGTTCTTTGGTTTTTCAATCACCCACACACACCTTTCATTTAAATGATACACTATGTGTTCTAAGTATCTGTAAAAATTTAATTTCAGTCCATCACTTTACCAGTCAAAATCATGTTTTTCTTGAATTTCACCCCACTTATTTTCTTGTCAAGGATCAGACCATGGGGGCGATTCTACTCAAAGGTGCAAGTGAAAACGGTGTTTACACCCTCCCGGACTCACTGGTGGACTCTCCTTAAAAAATAGTTACAAATGTGCATGAGCAGACATCGATTGATGGGTGGCACAAGCGGCTTGGACATTCATCTCAAAAAATTGTCCATTCTCTTATCAAATGTTTTTCTCTTCCAATAAAACAAGACCAAGTGTCTCACATTTGTACTTCATGTTCAATGAATAAAGCCCATCAACAACCATTTGGTTCCACTAGTTTAAAAAGCAATGCTCATCTTGATCTCATTTACACTGATGTTTGGGGTCCCGCACATGAAATTGGTATTGATGGTTCCAAATATTACTTTATTTTGATCGACCATTGTACCAAATATATGTGGTTTTACCCTTTAACAAACAAATCTGGAGTAAGCACCATTTTTCCGCAATTTAAACATCTTGTGGAAAACCATTTTAAAAAAAAAATCAAATGTCTTTATTCCGACAATGGTGGTGAATTTGTGGCACTCAAAAAATATTTTTCAATTCATGGGATTAATCACTATACCACTGCACCTCATACACCACAACAAAATGGGGTCTCCGAGCGTTTTCATCGTCATCTTGTTGAAACAGGATTAACCCTATTACAAGATGCTTCTCTACCCTTGTCCTATTGGCCCCATGCTTTTTAAACGGCTGTTTATCTTATTAATCGTCAACCAACACCATTATTAAAAAATAAATCACCTTTTGAAGCCTTATTTCAACAATGTCCAAATTATCTCAAGTTAAGAAAATTTGGATGTCTTTGTTTTCCCCTAACCCAACCCTATAACTCAAACAAGCTCAAGCCCAAATCTCTTCCGTGCCTGTTCATGGGCTATTCCCAAAACCCAAAATGCTTTCAAATGCCTTGATCTCACCACAAACCGCATCTATTTCTCTCAGCATGTCATTTTCGATGAAATCAGCAGCCCTCTCAAACCTCATGTTACCTGCACCGAAAACTCACCATCTCCGTTGCCCATCTACACGATGCCCTTACCGCGACCACCGCCAGTGCAGTCCGAGAGCCCATCGTCTTCCGCTGCACCTTCAGGTAATAGCCCTAATTTCTTTCCTTAAATCTCTCCTAATTTAAGCATTTCTTACTCACTCGCACCACACGGGTCACGCATGAGTGAGTCCACTCATTCCATGCAATCACTCATCACGAGTACACCAAATCCTTGTGAGGCACTCACTGAGCCTGTGGTTAATAACCCACCCCCTGAAACAAGCCGAACCCACACCATGACCACTCGGTCCATGAACAACATCCACAAGCTGAAACAATTGAACTTAGTCACCAAACATCCCATTCAACCCACTATTGAACCGACTTGTGAGTCACGCACTTCTTGATCCAAAATAGAGACATGCTATGTCCGAAGAACTCACGACATTGATGAGTCATGGTACGTGGGAATTAGTTCCCCCTCCTACAAACTGCAACCCAGTGGGCTGTAAATGGGTCTTTCGAGTCAAGAGAAAAGCTGATGGGTTTGTTAATAGGTTTAAAGCATGGCTTGTTGCAAAAGGGTACAACCAACGCCCTGGCTTAGATTACAAGGAAACATTTAGCCCAGTTGTGAAGCCGGCAACCATAAGAACTGTTTTGTCTATTGCTATTATGTAGGGGTGGATTTTAAGACAACTTGATGTCAACAATGCATTTTTGCATAGAATGTTGACTGAAAGTGTTTACATGGTTCAACCTCCGGGCTTCAAGGACTTGTCTAAGCCTCATCATGTTCGCAAATTACACAAGGCCATTTATGGCCTAAAGCAAGCGCCAAGAGCCTGGTATTCAGCTCTCAAGAACACAATTATTGAGCTCGGGTTTGTGAATTCTAAGGCAGATTCTTCACTTTTTATATACAAAACCAGCTCTGTTACATGCTTTCTATTGGTATATGTGGATAATTTAGTCAATACTAGAAGTGATACTCAATTTGTTGTTTCCATAATTGCAAAACTTGAAAACTGTTTCTCTTTAAAAGACATGGGACAACTCCATTTTTTCTTGGGCATGGAAGCTATACCTACAAAATCTGGCCTCTTCTTATTTCAGCATAAGTACGTTAGAGATATTCTGTCCAGAAGTAACATGCTCAGTGCCAAAGATGTATCCACCCCACTGGCCACAACCACAGCCCTCAAGCTCATTGATGGCACAAGTTTAGTTGATAGCATTGAATTCAGGAGTGTTATAGGTGCTCTTCAATATCTTTCTCTTTCAAGGCCAGACATCTCCTTTGCAGTGAATAAACTATCTTAGTTCATGCATAAACCCACTGCAACTCACTGGACAGCTGCAAAGAGGCTCCTTCGTTACTTGAATCACACAATTTTTCATGGGATTCACATAACCAAAAACAGCCCATTGACTCTTACAACCTACATTGATGCGGATTGGGCAGGAAACTTTGATGATAGAACTTCAACCTCTGCTTACATAAGTTTCTTTGGAACAAATCCAATTTCTTGGAGCTCAAAAAAACAGAGGGCAGTTGCTAGATCCTCCACCGAGGTCGAGTATAGAGCCCTCGCAAATGCAGCCTCTGAAACTATTTGGCTACTTCAATTGCTTAAAGAACTCGGCCACTCTCTATCCATCACACCCAAGCTACTTTGTGATAACTTGGGTGCCATACAGCTAAGTTTAAATCCAGTCCAACACTCTCGCATGAAGCATATTCAAATTGGTCTCCACTTTGTGCGCAACATAGTTCAGAAAGGAACACTTCAAGTTCATCATGTTAATACTCAGGACCAGCTTGCAGATATTCTAACAAAATCACTATCAAGGCAGCGTACTGAACAATTGAGAATCAAGATTGGCCTTGCTGATGGCAGTCCCATCTTGCGGGGGCTTATAAAGGAAGATTCCACAAATCAAGTCAAGGATCACAAATCAGCCAGCTAGCCGAAAATCATGCTTGTAACAGTCACCATATCTTGCAAATTAATTCTGTGTTTTTTGTATAGCCATAACAGTAGTTAGTTTCCTAATATAGATCACTGTAAAGTTTCTATTTAAAGTGTATACGATCTCTTGTAAAGTAAGGTTGCATAGTTTGTCTTTCTCATTGAGAAATAAAGATTTCAATCTTACTCAATTCTCAACATACTACATGTGTATCACAACACACTATATTGATAATGAGTGAAATTTACATAAACGAATTATGGCTTCAAAGAAATTGTTGATCATAAGGGTGTATCCATTGGGGCGCAGATGAATGATTGTATAAAGGATTGGGGAATTCGAAAGGCACTGTGTATTACAGTTGACAATGCCAATACTAATGACACTGCAATTGATTGGTTCAAGCGGAATACGACGGTGAAAGATGATGTCATTCGTCAGCATGAGTTTATTCATGTTCGATGTTTTGCTCATACCATCAACCTTATAATTGTTGAGGGGTTAAAAGAGGTTGATGATTCGATTACCAGAGTCCGCAGCATTGTGCGATATGTGAGGGCTTCTCCCAAAGGCTTGCCAAGTTTAAGGCAATATCGAAACAACTTCAGATTTGATGTTCTAGTATATTGTGCTTGGATGTTCCAACTCGATGGAACTCTACATACATGATGTTGGATGTGGCACAGAAATACCAACGAGCGTTCGAGCGGATGGAGGTCGAGGATAGAGGCTCGAGGTATGCTTTGTTGGAGCCAGCAGGATAAGGGCTCGGTGCGCCAAACACACATGATTGGACTATTGTGAGATACTTTGTTCAATTTTTAAAAATTTTTTATGACATAACTATGCGAATATCTGGATCCAAATATACGATTGCGAACTTGTACTTCAGTGAACTCTCAGAGCTTCACTTCCACTTGAAAAATAATTGTGCTGGAGGATTGTTATCTGCTTTGGTTACGAGGATGAAGACCAAATATGATAAATATTGGAAGAATATTGAGAAGATGAATAAATTACTATTTGTGACTGTGATCCTTAACCTCCGATATAAGTTGGTTGTTATAGAATTTTGGGTAAATTCAGTACTCGGGACAGTGAAGGCTTCACAATTTATTAAAGTGTTAAAAAGTGATATTGATGACTTATATAGTCACTATAGCAATAGTGGTCAGCCTTCATCCGCAGCTGGTAGCTCCTTACACTTGAGGTCGACGGGGTCAACATCTTCCTAAGATGATCATGGCCCATCTAGAAAGGGTACATGCCATCTTATGTTGCGGCAGTATCATCAACTCATTGCAACGAGGAATATTATGCAGTGTATGTCTGAGATTGAAAGATATTTTATGGAAGCTGTCAAAGCACCTAGTGGTGTATTTCAGTTATTAACTTGGTAGAAGGTTAATTCCATCAAGTATCCAGTCCTTTTCCGTATAGCTCGAGATGTGTTAGCCATTCATGTCACTATGGTTGCCTCGGAGTCGGCATTTAGCACTGGAGATCGCGTGTTGGATGCTTATCGGAGTTCATTGTCACTGTCAATCGTGGAGGCCCTCATTTGCACACAAAATTGGATAAGTGAAACGCCCATTAGATTAGATATCGTTGGCATTGATGTCGAGAGCTATAGGCTTGAATCATGTAACTTTATATGCTTTTAAATGATTATTTAATTATTTTTAATGTTTCATTTATTTAACTTCTACTTTTTATGATTTTATAGATCTAATTGTATACCCTGACATAATTCTCGATGACTAAGAGTATGAGACGGATGCCCCTTGAGAGTTGGGATGGAGTTGAGAGACTATGGACTATGGACTATGGAGAACCCCCTTTATCGATGAGAATCAAATTTTTTATTATCAATTTTTTTCTTTGTATTGATTGCGATTTTCTATCTTCTTTCAGGTATGACCATTGAGTGAAATCCTTGCTGCACAAGTTCACATGTTGTTAACTATTTACAGTGTTTACTGTTTAGTGTTTATGTAGTTATCTCTAAGTCAGTGTTGTAATAAATGGGACGGCGATAACTTATGGCTACATGTTATTTAGTTTTTGAACTATTGTATTTAAGTTTTTTATTATTTTTTCAGTATTTTTTTTATAGGTTTGGAATTGGGCTTTAGTAAGCCCAGAAGTCAAAAAAGGGCCTTGAGTTAGCCCAATAAACGGTTGGAGCTCCGACCTTCGTTAGGAATTCCGAACGGAGTCAGAGGTTGAAAACGACTACTCCGACTCCGTCGGAGTCTGAGCTCAATCCTAATTGTTTCTACATTGCACTTTTTTCTACTTCATGTGTCAAGGACTCAAGAGTTTATACTTATGGGTCCTCTAACGATTCATTTTGTAGTTTCTTAAAACATGATAAAAGTGGTTCAGATGAAATGTTGTAAATTGCTAGTCCAGCTCTTAAGCTAAGTTCAAATATTAAAACATGACAACTTTGATGTTAGGAAGTCTTGGCTTTGCCACAGATTTAATCACAAAGATATATGCGTACACAGCAGGCTAACCATCCTTGTGGTTAGTTATTATTTAACTATTATTTAAACGATCACCACATGATCCCATGAATATGCATGTTAAAATAAAGAAAGGTACAATAAATGTGCAGTTTAAATGCATGTTTGATCTTTCTTTCCTCTGGGAGTTATATTCAGTTATTTAAGATTTGATTATATACATGCATGTTTATATGATAAGAAAGCAAATAGTAACTTTATCCCGAGTTTAGAATCTCCCAATAAGTAGGTTCAAATCATCAAGTTTTGTTTATCTTGCAGGTCCTGTTACATTGGAATTGAGTCCAGTGCAGCTGATCACAGATTTTCTGGAAGCTTCTAAAGTTAGAAATTTGGTGCAATTGGAGGGATACTTTACAGGGTCTTCCACTTTATGGAATCATGTCCTTGATAGTGTGATGTAGGCCTGCAACCCGACCAAACCGCACAGTATATGAGCCCAACCCAACCCGAACCGCAAACAGATCAATTCAGTTCGATTCGACCCGTTGAAAGTCGGGTCCGATCCGATAAGCACCTCTTCTTCTTCTTCTTCCTTTTTATTTATTTATTTATTTAATGTTCTTATTTTTCAAAGATGGCAGTGTCGAAAATCATCGGATAGAGAAAATTTGCAGGCTCTAGATTTCTTTGAGATTTTGAAATTTACACACCTATAATTTCTTTGATTAATCATTATCTCTGATGATCTTCCGTTGTTTTTGACAAAATCATTTTTTGCAACCACAAAATTGAAAACTACGACAAAGAACAAACCCAAAGAAAAGAACAAACAAAACAAGTTCATATCAATCAAACCATCAAACACAAAATCCCAAAGCATCTGAACCCACAAATCGCAGAACCTCTTATGCAGTGAGAACCACGGCCCCACCAGCATCCTCGATCCTCTTCTTGGTGATCTTCGAGACAAGTTTGGCCTTGACAACGCCGGGCTGGTTCTCGGGCAAGACTCCCTATCACAAATCGCTGAAGAAGATGAAGATATGCAGAGAAGATGGATGTTCGTGTTGAGAGATGGTTGTTTCGAGTTGTGTCTTGCGAAGAAGGAACTAGAAGTCTGGAAGTACAAATGGCATTTGGCTTTAAATGTTAGAAAGAAAGGGATGATTCATGAACGTTGGATCAAATAGCTAGAGAGCATCTGAAGCATGCACTTTAGATGGGTTAAAACCGACATTTGACGGGTTCGACCCGCAAATACATTTGGCCCACATTTTTCAGTCGGGTCGGTTCGGATTATTTGGACGTGACCCACGGGTTTTCTGCCCAGGCCTAGTGTGATGCACTATGATATTTCCTTATAAAGGGAAAAAAAAAACCCACATTTATTTTAGAGACCTTGCAAGGGGTGCATTATAGAGCAAATTGATCGGATGGTTACAATTATATTACTATAGCTATGTACAAGTTGGTCAGAGCAGCAATACAGGTCTCTGCAAATATGATAATACCATATATAAGAGCTCCCATCCAGTACCTAAAAGGTCAATATATTGGCATTTGGCATCCTTAATTTGAACTCCTTTTTTCTCAGTAGAAATTTACTTATTTAACTCAGATTAAGCTCACTAGAACGACATGTAAGAGCAATTACAAAAGATGTTCCAACTTATAATAAATAATCAATTGAATTAGATAGAAATCTAATGTTCAGATACAATAAATAGAACAAAAATTCACATCTTATACCAATCCAACTTGAAGACTGAAAAAAGAAAAAAAACCTCAGTATCACTGAATGCTCGTCAATCCATGGACTCAAAGGACACTCTTCGGGCAGTTTTGGGAACCAATCAAAGTCCTTGCAATAGTCATAAATAACAAGGTTTCTCTGCATCCAAGCATAGTCCATTTCAATGAACTGTAGGATATTTCTAGTATATAAAAGAAGAAGGTTTCTTGGAACAAGTTGTTGTCTGGGTTTATAAAGAATGAGATGGACGGTGAAGCTAAAAAAATATTTGATACAATGCCTGAAAGGAATGTTGTTTCAAGAAGAAGAAGAAGAAATACTTGTTTTTGGGCAATCGATCAAATCGAGAATGCCAGGAGGGTGTTAGAATGCCAGAGAGGAACAAGAAGAAGAAGGAGGAGGAGGTTTCTTGGAACACGGTTGTTGTCCGAGTATATAAAGAACGAGATGGTCGATGAAGCTAAAAAAATATTTGATACGATGCCTGAAAGGAATGGGGTTTCAAGAAGAAGAAGAAGAAGAAGAAATACTTGTTTTCGGGTAATTGACCAAATCGAGAATGCCAGAGAGGAACACTGTTTCTTGGAACGGGTTGTTGTCCGGGTATATAAAGAACGAGATGGTCGGTGAAGCTAAAACAATGTTTGATACGATGCGTGAAAGGAATGTTGTTTCATAAACCGTGATGGTTAGGAGATATGTCCAAAAGGGCATGGTTTCGGTGGCGAAATCACTATTTTGGCGAATGCCTGAAAAGAATGTTGTGACTTGGACCGTGATGTTTGGTGGTCTAATTCAAGAAGGACGGGTTGATGAGGCTTGTCAACTTTCTAATATGATGCCCAAGAAGGGCGTGGTGGTGATGACTAGTATGATCGGAGGGTATTGTCAGGCAGGCCGGTTGGCTGAAGCTCGTGAGTTTTTTTATGAGATGCCATGCAGGAATGTGATTACATGGACTACAATGATTTTCGGTTATGTCCATAATCAGTGCGTTGATGTTGCTAGAAAGCTTTTTGAAGTGATGGCAGAGAAAAATGAGGTGTCATGGACGGTGATGCTTATGGGGTACACTCATTGTGGGCGGATAAAAGAGGCTTCAGAACTTTTTGATGCAATGCAAATGAAGTCAATTGTTGCTTGTAATGCAATGATACTTGGATTTGGCCAGAATGGGGAGGTAGCTAAGGCAAGGAGGGTGTTTGACCAAATGAGGGAGAAAGATGAATAAATAAAGAAAAATATGGTAGTTCCCGCAGGAAATGTTATTGGCAACCATCTTTTGGTATAGATGTTCTAAGCCAAGCTCCTCTTTTTGAACCAAGCAATTTGAGCTCTACGTTTAGCTCATTGTATTTTTTTTTTTTCCTCTTCTTTTTCTTTTTCCTTTTTTGTCTTGCATGTGCAATTTCCTTCATGGTAATGTAATGAATTTGCCTAGAAAAAAAGGGGGAGCCAAGTTTGAATTGTCCCTTATTTATATATCTACTTGCTAAATTATTATTCAAAACAAGCTAGGGAGGTAAATCTTCCATAGGCTGTTTTTGCTTGGCAAGTAAGTTTACAACCCTCTTCAACTTGACCAAAATCTCAAGACCTTTCACAAAGCTGAATCATCATGCTTGTGGCATCATTACAAAGAAAGACAGACATATGAACATCATGAAGGCTTGCACACTGATGATTTCCCTATGTAGTCAACCACTACAAAAGAAATCAAACGAGGTACGTGGTGTAGAATAAGCTGTGGAGAGTACTTTTGAGGCTACAAAGGTGTTTGCTGCTTCAGTGTAATGGATCCCATCCCAGCTTACGTGTTTTGAACCTTCGTCGCATACCTGATAGCCGGGTTGACCACATGTCACCTTGATATTGTAATTGTACGGTGGACCGCCATAGCCGCAGCATGCCATTAGGGGATTTGAGAAACCTGCAAGGTAATGGAACAAGGAGTACTTCTCAAAACAACATTCCTTGAGCCGGATTCATGTTCACAAACTACTTCCGTAATAATATAATGGGTATTGATACGCAACAACTCGTTTACAACCCATTTTACGATCAATCAATGCAAGCATGCAACTTCATTATAAATGAATTTTAATTACAAAACTACACTCTATTTAATATAGAGTTATAAAGAGTTGTGAGTTGATCGTTGTCCTAGTATATATCAGTTCTCTGATCATGTAACTATCTATCTGCATACTCCTAATTTCATATTTTAGCTAATCCTTAGCCATTGCACGCTAGCTTGTAGTTGAGGGGAGAAAAAACATGTAACAGCCCAGCAAAGGCGTTAGCTATGTCACTTATGAACCCTAGTTTCATCTAGAAAGGAGTTAGTATGGGACTTAGCATCAATCCATTGACTACTTTTAGAAACCTACCAATTCTGTGTGAGTTACATACCGTATCTGGTGGAGTTGGCAACGAGATCGTACTTTATGGCATATACATCTACATAGACTATGTTAGCATCCTTCATTTCAGATCTCATCTCTAGGCACAAACGGCGCAGTCCTTCATTGAACAATCTTGCAGCAGAATTATAAGCTGAAAGACATCCACAGGAATCCAAATCCTTGTCTTGAACTAAAGACAGCTTTTGAGGTAGACAACCCAAAGGACCGGTGTTATGTATCCAAAAGTTCCGGCCACCTTCATTGTACAAGGTCTGCATTTCGAGTAACAAAAAAAACATTGTTTACAAGAACAAGTGCTTGTCTAACTTAATAATGTGATACATTAATGCCAATAAGAGTATAAATTTTGACATGATATATATATATATATAACAACTCACCTTGACTGCATTTTGGATTTCTCTAAGGACTGATGGAATTCTTTTTACAACTTGTACATAAGAGGAGTTCTTGGAGAATGAATCAGCAAGGTCATTTTGCCCCATATCAATCATGTAGAGTGCATTTCGAAATGCCTCATCATCGACCATATTCCCTGAACCTATGTTCACAAAATGCCATTTCTATCTCAAACATCTCATTCATTCATTCATAAAACAAGTTATTTTTTATCACTCAAACTCACTTTTTTCTTTTTTTGAAAAAAGAGTCATTCAATTCCACTGATTCGTGGGAATCAAACAAAACTCACAACTTCCGTTCTGATATTACAAACGGAGGACATGCTGTTTATATATTTCTAAATAATAAAAACTGAAGGTGAAAAATGCATTGGTGGAAACAGGTAGATGAGCCATCAATGGGAATGCAAGGCAAATGAGATGTAATATTACCTGCTGTAACAAGTTCAATGGAGCGAGCCTTAAAACGAAGGAACTGCATGATCTGAATATTCAAAGAAAATGGGACATATCGAGGGAGGGTAGAGGACCCCACAACTGCAAAGTTTGCCCCATTTGTGAACTTGGCCCCACCCAAGGAATCTAGATATGGACTCAGAAACCCTGCATTCAAACTCTGGCCTACACCCACACAAATATTATATACTTCTTCAGATATTAGAGATAACGTAGACAAGTTTGCAACTTCGGATCCTTCGTCCTGACACCCTTTCAGACCACTTGATGGGTCCTCGAAATTCTGAGGTGCAAAAGAAAAGAAAAAGACAGGTATGTTTGTCCCCAACACACACGCTGGCCGGATTGATCCAAAAAATGCATATATATCGTGAAAGGCCAAAGTGTGCACCGACACACCTAAAATCAATCAATTGGTGATAGCACTTCCTCCATCTTTTTTTTTAGCCATACTTTATGATCCTGAACTACAATTAGTATATAATATCATTTCAAAACTATAAAAATTACAGCTGAGTTATTAATTTTTAAACATAATTAATACTGAAAATCCAGAATTAAGAATACCAAATTTGAGAATTTGGAAGTGAAAAATGATAACAATCATTTTATATTATCAAAGTAAGCAATTGATAATTTCAACGTAAAATGTACTGTTCTTTCTTTCATCTTTGTTTTGAAAAGAATATAAGTAAAATGTAAAAAATTAGACTAATAAATTTTAAAAAAAAAATTTAAACACAAAATATTTTATAAAAATAAGCTCACGATTGAAAATTGTAAACTCCGATTAGATAATAAAAATATTTTATCTCATAATTATAATTTTTTTAAATTTTAACATAAAATAATAAATAATTTAATTTTTTAAATTTTAAAATAATAATAATATTTTAATAATATTATATTCATCTTTTATTTAAAAGAGTCTCACCAACTGCCCATTTCTAAACCGGACCTAAAACTTAATAATTCTAATCATCAAATTCGGTGCCTTTAAGATTCGGGACCCACCTATAAAAAATCAATTCGATGCCCAGTAAAACAAGACAAATCTAAATGATAGGATTCAAGTGACAGTGAAAAGTGGGACCCAAAGCTATTCGAATGGGACCCACCGATGAAGACATCGAACTTGTTGGCCTCCATCAACGATGTTGTTGGATTTTTCAGAGGAGACTTGAATTTATGCCCTTTAACCGCGTGCGAGCAACACTTATGACAAGAGATCCCAACCGTTGAGAACATACATCATCAACGTGATTGGACGGGAGACTTAAATGAATAGAAAGGTGTAATGTAGATAGGAGGGCCCACTTACAGAGGAGGTCGATCAGGAGCCGGCCATCGGACAACCGGCCGGTCGATCGGCGGAAGAAGGTACGGCCATTGGGGAAGTTGACAGGGAAACCGAGACCCGCGACGAGACCACCCGTGTCGGAGTTGGAGTCGCCGAAGTTGAAGATAACCGGGGGTCTTTTGCACTGACACAGAACAGGGTGCGGAAGAAAGAGCAGAGACAGCAATGGAAGTAGCAAGAAGAAGAAGGAGGAGGAGGAGGAGGAGAAGTGGGAAAGAGAGTGAGAGAGCATGGTGGGAGTTGTGGGTGGGAGGTTCTTTTTCGTGCTTTGGGCACTGCTTTTCCTGTCTATGTTTAGCGTTGGGGTCGGGGCATTCGGGCTTTCATTTTAATGTGGCGTTGTTATTTTAGGAGGACGTGGGCGTGGGGCTGAGTCAGTGTCATGTTGCTTGTTCTTCTTTAGGCATTTGCATGTGATCGTCAGTCACTACAATCACGTGAACATGAAACTTGTGCTCTATGCATTTGCGAGCACCTCGATCGTGCTCTGTTTTCTTTTCTAACATTTTTCACATACATTGGCAACGTTTACAAAAGTCTTTATCGGTTATATGCATTGAGAGGAGTATTATGCGTGATTGTTTTGATAGAGATAAGTGTTATAAAATGATTTTACAAAAACAAAAAATCTCATAAATTGACGTAACTTCACATAATATATTAGATATACTTTATATTAAAATTAATTTTATAATTTGACGTATCACGTAAAATCATATCAATTTATACTTTTACTTTTATAAAATTCTTGTGACTTAAACATTTATCCTTGATAAACTTGTCTTTGATTTCTCCTCTTATCTCTAGGTATAAGTAAAAATATCAGCTGAATTTATAGCTCTCTATTAGGCTTTCTTTCATTGTCATCTTCTTGACATATCTTCTTTGTATGCTAATAGAGACGGCTTTGATCGTTCATTGGCTTTACAGTACTTGGTACTCCTTCCCTCCATTGCATGAGTATGCAGGTCTTTGTTGTTATCTTGCATATATATAAATATATATATATATATATATATTATAAGTGGGGGTGGAGAATTCGAATCCAGATTTGTCATTTGAGGAACCAGGGTATCTGCCATCAGTCCATAAGCTGTTGGCCTTGCAAATAAATCAGGCATCGTTTGTTTTCAGAAAATATTTCATCTCATCTCATCTCATCTCAATTTTATCATTACATTTTTCTAAATTTTAATACAAAATAAAATAAACAATTTAATTTTTTCAAATTTATCTTATCTTATCATGTAATTAATGTTGATATAGATATATTAACTTGTGCAGCGAAAGCATGCTGTAGGCTGTAGCACATTAATATTTTCAAAAATAAAGAGTATCTAGCTTAAGGCTTTGTTTGGGTACCGAAAGTACTTCAGGTACTCTCAAACACTCTCACTACTATTCTTTGCTTTATTATTATTTTTCATCTACTTTTTCTACTATTCATTACTTTTTACCTACTTTTTACTACTATTCAATATTCTATTATTACTTTTTCACTACTATTCACAAATATTCTCAAACACTTTCACTATCAAAACTAAGCAAATCATTTCAGCTAGATTTCACTCAAAATGACAGCAAACACCAACAGTAAATGATATGTGTTATTAATTTTTGTATATTGCTGGTAGTTAAGGAACCGACCCTTTCTCAAGGACAGAGCTAAGTGGGCTTTGCTTGTTTAAACTAGCAACTATATATCCTTGCACTAATTGGTAGAAGAAAGTGTTTGAGCCAAAAAAAAATTTTGATAAAAATAAATTAGCAAATTGATATGGTATTATATATATATGGTAATTATTAAAGTAAATTTACAACGTAATTTGATATGATATGTTAGATTATAAAGTTATTTTTCTTATAAAATAAATTTATCATAATATATATCTATTATATATATAATCGCGAACATGGATTAACAGTGTTTTTGTCGACACTTTTTTTTTTTTTCATTTCTGTTCCTATTTTCCTGGTTTAATTCTCAAGTCTTCTACTTCTACACGTCTAAACAACGCCACAGTTTAGGGTGGGAAGGGCTTGGCTATGTCGGGTCTTGGGTATGAAATTAGGTAGTGAGGATTTAGATTAAAGTGTGACAAATAGATAGTGTTGTAAATGTTTTTGAATTTTCTTTTCTTACAAAAAGTGTTACTCTATATGTCAATTGCTAAAATAATTGTAATAGAAAGAGCATTGTTATGCATAACCCTACACACCACACACCAATGTGTTTTTTATTTTTTTTTTTAATTTTTTTTCAATTTTTTTTATTTTACTCTTCTTGAAACATTTATATTTTTTTATTCATCATCCATATAATACACATTTAATAAGAGAAACAAATAAAAAAAATTAAAAAAGTTGTGGTGTGTGGTATGTAGGCTGATGCAAAGATTAATTCATTCAAATTTAGACACAGTATTTGAGTACTTTTACAATTTGTAATGTCCTACGATTTATTTGCAATCTTTTTTGTAGTTATAAATTATGAAAATTTATATCATAATTATACTATTAAATTATTTAATATTTACTAATGTACTTTATAAATTTAAAATTTACATATTATATATTTAATTTACATAAATCAGTTAATTTGTTTAATATAATTTAATTATAAATTTTCATAAGATAAAGAATTATTTTATTGATAATTTAAATAGATTCATATATTGATTAAATCACTTAATGTTTTCATATAACCTTATTTAATATAATTTATTACTAAATAAGTTCGATATTTTAAAATTTTAATATTAATAACTGAATATTAAATTTTCTATTATTAAAGAATCTTATATTTATGACATTATTAATGTTGTTTTAGTAACACTATTAATAGAAAATTCCGTCTTGTACAATATAATATTTTGTTTAATTTTTAATTTTATAAATGTCTATCTTATTGACTGTATTTGTTATTATTCTTAATATTTTATTATAGCCTCATTCAATAAATATAATTCTAACTTTATTATATTCTATTTTTTTTATACATTCTTTGTCACAGATTTGCTGATTCTGTTCATATTTCACTCGTCGTCATTCCGCTGCCTATTGATTTGCTCCATTTTCACTGCTCTTTTATTTGTCCTATACTTTTTGGTCCTTTTTGTCCTTTTGAAATAGAAAATGTTTATTCGATTTATTTTGTAATATTTATTCTATTTATTCATATGTCATATTTAACAAACATATGAACTTGAAATTACTGATTATAATAATTTCATATTTTTTATATGTGAATTTAACCTTTTATCTCGAAATAATTTAATGTTATATTAGCTAATTTAATGTAATGTGTAGGGATTTTTTTGAAATTGAATGTTTCTTTCTTGTGCTTTAAATATAAATAGTTCTTATATTGTTTGTGCGTTATATTTTCATATATATGCATGTATATCTGCATGTTTTGCTATTTATTTTTTAGATTAGTCTTTCAAATTGACGCGGAATCCCTAATTTTCCATAAAAAATGCCTATTGATAAGATGATATTATTAGATAAAAAATTACATTTATATAAATTTTTCTATAAAAAAAACGTTTTCATAGAATCGTATATCTTCTCATATATAAAAAGGGCAATGCAAAAAGAAAGAGTATTTTTCGTCTCATATTTTTTTTTTCAATTTTGCCCTTTTTTTCTTTTCTGGGTGTTTTTTTTTCAATTTTTTATATTAAGTTCGAGCTTTTACGATTTTATCCCCCTCTTTTGTTTGTTCACCCTTTTTGTCCCTCGGTTTGTTTTTCTTATTCGTGGTTTTACGTTTTTGCCCCTCAATTCCATTAACAGTGGCTTCTCAACCATTTTTCCTTCCTGTTCATATGCAAAGAACAAAGAATGTTCGTTTAGAGGATTAGAGATATAGAAAGGGTAGATCTCAGATCATACACATACATTAAATTAAACCAAACTCAAAACAATCTTCAACAAATATGTTCAAATCTAAAAAAAACAAAAAAATTATTCCGCAAATTATAAAAAAATATGCCTTCAAATTTCTATAAATTCAGTAAGTAAATCATACCCACTCGGATTTGTACAAAAACTCATTACAAAAAATACCACTCGAATTTTTCTCGCACCATTACAAAAAATAGCACTTAGATTTGTACAAAAATAAATAGAATCAAAAAGGAAATCATACCCATTTTGTCTTTTCTCAAATATTCATTCGATGGGCTGCAATAAAAATTTCCATTTACAATATTAACCATAAATAAATAAAACCTTGCCATGAAAAGATTCAAATAAAAAATAAGAATAATTAGGGGAAGGAGGAATAAGAGAGCCTCTGATTATTCAAATTTCAAGTTGGCAAACCAATGGTAGACTGTGTGGTAGACACAATCAAAAGTGTCATGTTCTCCAAGACAACAAATTTCTATAATTTCTAGCCACCCAATTATAGAGCCTTGCATAGAAAGAAAGAAAGAAAAAAAAAAAAAAATCCAGAAACCATTCCACAAAGCCATCATAGTCTCCCTTCCCACCAACCCACCTTGTCAAAATCAATTACCGAAAACACTAAGGAGAAGTTGGAACACCACTCGGCAACTCAGAAATTATCGACTTTGACTTTAGCCAACCAGATCCACCACGCACAGGAGTTGGGTCCTCTTCCCTCTCTCTAGAAAATAAAACCAGACCCTCTCTCTCTAGAAAAAAACCTCTCAGACCCAGCTAGAGGGGGTGGGAGCTTCGGCTCCCTTCCCCCTCTCTCCTCCCTCCCTCCTCTCTCTACTTTGTAGTTAGTTATGTGTTTATTTTTGTATTTTTTCAGAGCTTTAAAGGGAGAATCGCCGATCTAAGACCTACCGGCCACCACAGGCCTGAACGCGCCACGCCATGGTATTGCCCAGCCGCCTATCTACAAGACCACCAAAAACGGCGTCAAACGGAGCGGCAAGTGGCCCGCACGCGTGGGTCGAAGGTCCCGGAGTACTCCAGCACGTGGTCATCACGCGCCACCGGAGAGCCCTCTAACGTCGCCACGCACGGCGTTTCTGGTGTCTGCGAGTTTGGTTCTTCCAAGATCGATCAACGGTTCTTCATCCAGCTAGGTGCATGGACTGCACGCGCCACAGCAGCCCCTTTTGTGCACTGCTTATGCAGTCTGCTGCTGTGTAGTGCACGCGCTAGTGCTTTTGTTTGTTTTCGTTTGTATTTCTCTTTGTGTAAGGTTGTTTTAGATTAATAAAAATCCAAAAAAATTTGTCCTCCCTCCGCGTTATCGGATGGTGGGGTTTGGTGTACCCTACCCTGCTTTGTCGGGGTATGGGGGTTGTGTATCCTCTATCGTGTACAGAGGTGGTATTGTCTCTAAGACTTAGGTCTTTAGAGTTTTACCGTCTGGACTAGACCTTGTTAGACGCATATATGTGTTCTGAGGTGCTCTTAACGATTGTAATTGACTTGTTTTCAAGTCATATTTGTATGTCATATCTTAATGAAGGAGAAAGATCCGCTTTTATTATAAAAAAAAAAAAAAAAAAGATCCACCACGCACGGCGTCCCTTTTCTTCTTAAGGCCTCACCAATTCCTCCCTTTCTTTTCTTCATTGTGTTTCCTCAACAAAATGATGAAAAAAATTGATCTTTTTTCCAGCAGAAACTGTTGTCACCATCGATCTCG
Source organism: Pterocarya stenoptera (assembly GCA_003123785.1). Classification (NCBI taxonomy): domain Eukaryota; kingdom Viridiplantae; phylum Streptophyta; class Magnoliopsida; order Fagales; family Juglandaceae; genus Pterocarya; species Pterocarya stenoptera. The sequence continues at coordinate 58,518 of QEOT01002682.1, forward strand.
GCTCAGCCACCAGGAATTTGCCATCCTCTGCCTATTCTCGGCCAGCCACACACATCTGCCTGTCACACCTCCATTTTTTTGCTGGTGAGCTTTTAAATCCTGTTGTCGTACGACTTTCCCTTTTACAGTGAATGTGTTTTTGTTCTTTTAGGATTTTGTGCCTTATGTTTTGGATTTCCCTTTTTTATTTTTAGCTTTCCTAAAAGGTGCATGCATGCTTTTTGTTATTACAAAAACACCCTTCAACCCATGGCCTTTAGAATTTCTTAGAAGCCTCTTGAAGAATTGTTTTGAGTAATTACGTTTGTGCCCATAGGTGTACATGGCAGGTCATATGTTTTAACCTTGGGTAATTTACATGGGTTGTGCTTAGATTTTAAATGGGACTTGTGTTTTTAAATTAGGTTGGGCCAAGATGTATGTTCATAAAACCGCTATGATATAGTTTATTGGGGCTTTGTTAATTGATTAAATATTTAGCCTATAGATCTTTTTTTTTTTTTTTAACAGAAAATACACAAGGGATTTAAAGTATATTTCAAAGTATCTAAACATGAAATTTATGATTAGCCTATAGTATTATGGAGTCTTTAATTCCATTGTTTATTTTTTCAGATTTTTTATAAAATTATTATGTTATATGTTAAATAGAAAATCAATGAATATGATATGAACTTTAAATAATATTACTATCTATTAATCTTAGTATAATCAAATATTTATTAGATGATTTCTATGGTATGATTTTAATTAATTAGAATACCACAAAGCATTTTCTTAGAAAGTAATAAACTGTGTTTAGTGTTTCATATAAATTTAGAAACACTTTCTTATTTCCATGGCATGAATTTAGTGTTTCCTATAAATAACAAACTGTGAAATGAAATTTTAAAAACAGAGCTACGAGGTGAGTAATTTGCTTATCCACCAAACTTGTATGGACCTGTCACTTCTCTTAATTTTGTATTAGGTTTATTTTATTTTGTATAAATCTATGACGTGTTTCAATTTTGTATGGATTTCAATTCTCATTTTGTTGTTCATTGTGGAGTGACAGATAGCCACTTTATCCACTTTGATTAACGTTGAGTTTCGCTTGATTTTCTACTGAAAATGTCATTTTTCAGGCTTAGCTTGATTGTGACTCGACTTTGGCTCAAGCAACCTCAGCTCGATAGTACGCTCGAGCGAATCTTCAAACAGAAAGTTCGCTCGACACCCACTCAATAGTCAGCTTAAGCAGGAGGCCAACCCATGAGTTCACTCAATACTGTTCGACAGTCAACTCGAGTGGAAGGTCAATCCGTGAGTTCGCTCAACACTCGCTTGACAATCAACTTGAGCGAGTGCCTACCCTAAAACGTCCGTTTGACATCGCTTGACACTCTGCTTGAGCGAATGTTCTGAAATTTAGATTCTCGCGCCATGGACTAAAAAATACATGATTTTCTCATTTATTTTTCAACTCATTAGCAGCTAAAAATTGTAGAGAGAGGAAGAGAATCCTTTTGTTAGGGCTGAGCACCGACCACTTCGGAGTCGAAAAGCCCTGCCTTCGACTCTGACTCCCACTTTTTTGGAGGTCGAATCCGACCTGCCACTCCGACTCCAAAGTGTATAGGCTTCACTCCACCTCCGACTCCGACTTGTAGGAGTGGAGTCAGATTTTTGGACTTTTTTTTTTTTGTCTTTTTTAACTTCATATTTGACCTACTTTTTTTTTATTTAAAAAAGGTAGGCTTTCAAATTTTAATTTTCTCAAAATTACAATCTAAACTAATTAAACTTTTTGATTATAACAAAAAATACAACTAAATAAAACAAGTAACATACTAACATGCATTCAAAAATTAAAAATAAAAAGAAAGTCCTATTTTTACATGTACTCCCATCATCCATATCCACATCCATGATCCAAATAATCACTACAATAAACACATGGACCACACCTATCACCTACCATCCATCATCCACACCCATTATAATAATATTACCACTACAACAATACACGTTCTCTAGGTTCCATTCTACCAACAAAAGAAATCCAAAAGTTTCTAAGTGCCAACCAAATTAAATCCCAACAACATTTAAATACAAACTGTCCAAATGCACCAAAATAAAATAAATTACAAACTTTCAAATTACAATTGTCACAAAAGCCCAACAAATGAACCAAAAGATATTAAATGTTACAAACTTCCAAATGTTCCAACTTTCATAATGCGCCTAAAAAAAAAAAAAAAAAAAANATTCTACATTAAGATGTTAAAGTATAGAAGGTTAGTATCACAAAATGTCAAAAGCAACATATATAACAACTTAAAAAAATCTCTAAATACATTACCTGAGTCTAACTTATAACTCTCCGCATCATCAATAGCATCCATATAATTTTGACTCAAACATATAAGAGTGGACTTTAATCAGTTTTGCGTGCACACAAGAGCTTCTACAGTTTTAGGAGCCAAAGAACTCCTACATGGATCCAAGATACAGCCTCCTGTGCTAAATTCCGATTCAGATGCAACGTTGGTGATTGGAATGGCCAAGATATCTCTTATCATTATAGCAAGAACCGGATATTTGCTTAAGTTAACTTTCCACCATACCAAATTTTCAAAATTTTCCATAGGAATCTCAACATCCTCCAACATATACTACTCTAGTTCAGACTTACAATCCATCAAGGATGCTGATTTTCGGTCTTTAGGGAATCCCAACAAAAATTTCATGGGATCATCATCATTCAAGGTACTCCTACTACTCCCCAATGTCTCCATTGATGCACTACCTTCACCACTTCGACTCCGAGTTGACTTAGACCCAGTTACGCAGCAACTACAAAACCCTACATATTGTTTATACAAATATTCCATATCCCACTTAAGGAGTACAACAAATTCCTCACCCAATATTTTGTTGAACCAATATGTTTGAGCAACCAATTTGTACCATGGATCAAGAATGGTAGCAACAAATAACAATCGATTTATCTTTTCAAGATCACCCCAATATTTATTATACTTAGTCTTCATTCTCAAAGCCATTGAACTTAAGCGTCGATTACTATTGTCATAAAAAGCATTCAAGTTTTTATGAATATTAATAAGCTCTTGGACATACAAATTTGATGCGACATTATAAAATACATGAAGAAACGTCAAAAAGTTTCTTATGGTCTCCCAATCATCAACCCCAGAAGCTCCTAGACCCTTTTTCCTATGCCCATCCTCAGACAAATAAACTCGTGAATGGGGATCCTCATCAAGCAAAAGTTGGAAGGCTTTTTGATACTTCTCAACCACATTCAACATAAGAAAAGTCGAGTTCCATCTAGTGGACACGTCAAGACACAAGAAACTAGAATATGACACTTTCAACCTGTTAACACAAGACTTAAAAGTGGCAAGTCTTTGGGAAGAAGACTTCACATACTTAATCAAATTTCGGACTCTTATGATCGAGTCATCAACATCTTTCAAACATTCACTCACAATAAGGTTTAAGATGTGTGCTGTACACCTCATGTGAATAAACTCGTGGGCTGCAACACAATCCTCACTTCCTATTTCCCTTGTTCTCAACCAATCAATAGCAGAGTCATTAGAGGTAGCATTGTCTACCGTAATTGTGAGGATTTTGTCAATGCCCCAATCAATCATACACTCCTCCAACTCTCTCCCAATCGTTCCCCCCTTGTAGTCGCTAATCCGAACAAATGAAATGATCCGCTTATGCAACTTTCAATTACTATCAATAAAGTGAGCAATCACACACATGTAATTAATATTTTGGATAGAAGTCCAAGTGTCAGTGGTCAGGCACACTCTTTGTTTAGTGATCAAAAACATTTTCTTCAAGCGATCATTACCTTTCAAGAATAGTCTTATACAGTCACGCATTACTGTAAATCGAGAAGGAATTGGAAACCTAGGTTCAAGGGATTTGATTCCCGAAATCCTTGGCTCTCAACAATCCTAAAGGGTAATTTATCTACTATCACCATCTAGCAAGGGCTGCCCGGATTTTTTTCTCATTGTACTTGGTCATCCCTAAGTTTTTCTCCCCTTGGCCTTCAATTTTTACTTCCGGGACCAAGAATGTTTGAGTCTTATCCAACTTACTTTTACGATTTTTGGGGCAAAGTTGGATGTGTGTTTTTATGGCTGAAGTGCCTTGCCTTTTGGGATGTCATTTCCATTGCCTCCCACAATGGTTACAAGTAGCTATAGGCTCTTCGGGATCACAATCGGGCACTCTTGTGAACTGGACCCATACCAAAGACCTATTCTTAGGAACTCTACTACCAGGTGGAGGGCGATGGTTAGAACAAAAGGCACCAGGAGTGCCTACCGAAGATTCGAACGGTCCGCTAGACTCTTCAACTATGGGACTGGAAGTATCAATAGGCTGTTCTGAGATTTCAAGACAAGATGCAGTTGTGGATGTAGGAGTGCTTGTGCCTTATATATTCATGATTTAAGAACTAAAACACAACAAACAAACAATATAGTAGGTTAAGACAATCACTAAAACAGCCAAACACAGCTCCAAAAGCACAATACAAACTCATTAACTCAACTTGTGGATGTTTTACAATCACTAAAATAGAAATATATTTGAAAAAATTTATTTTCATCTTAAACAGATTCCAGAAAAACAGATAAAAAAATAAAAAATAAAAAGCAAACCCAACAACAGGAATGCAAGACACCACTAACACAGCCAAACACAGCCCCAAAAGCATTAACATCCTTTCAAGAACAATATTTTCATCTTACAATCATTACAATCAGACCCAATAACATTAATGAAAACACCACTAAAACAATCAACAAATACAATAAGCAAAATAAACCTAAATTACTAATCAACAAATTAAAACCCAATCATTTAACTGTATAAATCAGTACATGACAAGGGCAGTCTAGGAGCTTACTGTGGTGAACCAAGATCTGGAAGAAGCACTATCAAAAGCCAAATCTGGAAATAACCATAGAAAAAAGTCAACATTAGCAACCTCAAATATTTGATTAAAGAACAGAGACATGAGTTTGGGTAACTTACCGACTTTGAATCTTCAATGGGTAGTGATTAATCTATGATTGAGAGTGTAAGAGATCAATAGGCGATGGGGAGTCGAGAGACGGTGTTTGCACAGCTGCAGTACACCTCAAGAGGCCATCAACGGCGATGAAGGGACCTAGGCGATGGGGAGTTGAGAGAACTTTGAACAACTATGGACTGTCGCAGAGAGAGAGAGGGGTTGTGCGAGAGAGGGGCTGTGCGAGAGAGGGGCTATCCCAAAGAGAGGTGCTGCGAGGGGGAGTGAAACGGTTGTCAGGCTGAGGGGATTTGGGAATTTGGATTTTGAAACGAGAGAAGGGGGAACTCGGGAACCCTAATTCAAAGAATAAAAAACAATTCAGTCTAATAGTCTATTACTAATCCAAACGGCGCCATATAGTAGTATACTAATTTACTAAATACTAATTACTATGACAACTGAATCTATTACTAATACTAATTATACTATTACTAATCCACACCATTATGGCCTATTTTATATATAATATAGTATTACTATAATATACTATTAGTCTATTACTATATCTTACAGTATAATTACTAATACTATAGTATCATACTATTAGTATGTTAGTGATTTAATATGTATATCTATATTAAATCTCTAATCTCTTATACTTAATATATATATTAATATATATAAATATTAGTAATACATTATACACTAATAGTATTAGTATATTAGTATTAGTATTAGTATTAGTTATACTAGTAGTGATATTAGTTATACTAATAGTTATATTAGTATTAGTTATTATTAATACTATATACTATATAGTAGTATACGAAATGAAGATTCAAAAAAAAAATTAATAATATATATGAATATTACTAATACTAATTAATAGTTATATTAGTATTAGTTATTATTAATACTATATACTATATAGTAGTACTATACGAAATGAAGATTCAAAAAATATATAAATATATGAATATTACTAATACTAATTATACTATTACCAATCCACACCATTATGGCCTATTTTATATATAATATAGTATTACTATAATATACTAGTGGTCTATTACTACATCTTATGGTATAATTACTAAGACTATAGTATCATACTATTAGTATGTTAGTGATTTAATATATATTAAATCTCTAATCTCTTATACTTGATATATATATTAATATATATAAATATTAGTAATACATTATACACTAATAGTATTAGTATATTAGTATTAGTAATTTAGTATTAGTATTAGTGTTAGTATTAGTATTAGTTATACTAGTAGTGATATTAGTTATACTAGTAGTGATATTAGTTATAGTTATTATTAATACTATATAGTATATAGTTATATATACTAATATAGTTATAGTGATTTAGTATAACTATATAATATATTAGTACAAGTTATAATGATTTAGTATAGGTATACTATAACTTATAACTATAGTCTATATTAGTATTAGTATTAGTATAAATATTAGTATTAATTATAGTGATTAGCATAACTATATGAATTAGTATTTGTTATGGTGATTTTAATTTAGTATAACTATATAGTAGTATTAGTCTAAATATTAGTATAACTATATCACTGATAGTAGTATACTAATACTAATACTATAGTGATTTATATATATAGTATTAGTAACTAATACTTTAGTTATTATCCATTAGTATTACATGTTATTATATTTATACATTAGTAATTTAGTGTTACATGGTAGTAATATTGTAAATTCGTAGTAGTATGATATTTACCTATAGTCATATTCTAAACTATTATTAGTCAATTTAGTCTATATATATATATAATAGTATAAATATATTATTTAACTAGTATATTCTTGAGTTTAACTAAATATATAACATATAATTGTATAAAATTTAAATGATTAATATATAGAAAAACACATATATTTTTATAAAATATGTATAAAATCGGAGGTGGAGTCGGATGATCAAGTTGGATTCGGATACGGAGCCGGAGTGTCGGAGTCGGATCGGAGCGGAGTCGGATTCGGTTCATCATCGACTCCAGCTCCGACTCCGACTCTGACTTCAAAGAGGAAAAAAAATCCGACAAGTCGGAGCTAGAGCGGAGCTGGATTCGGAGTCAGATTTTCGGATTTCTGCTCAACCCTACCTTTTGTGAAGAATCCTGAGAGTTCATTGGGTGTATTGAGGCTTTGGGATTAAGGATTTTGTGATGGATCTCTTGTACTCCATCTCTGTGCAAGATCTTGAGAGATGGCTATGGCAAAGTTTGAAATGAAAAATTTCAACGGTCACAACAGTTTCAGTTTGTGGCGCATCAAGATGAAGGCTTTACTATGACAATAGGGGTTGTCAAAGGTATTGGATGGGAAGGTGACTGATGATTCTCCTGCACCATCAAGAGAAGAAGATGAGAAAACACATAGTGCTATTCTGTTGTCACTATCAGATGAAGTTTTGAGGGAGGTTGCTGATGAGGAGACCGTTACTGGTCTATTAGAACTTGAGAGCTTGTATATGAAGAAGTCGCTCACCAACCGTTTGTATTTGAAACAATGATTATACACTCATAGGATGCGAGAATAGATAAATTTAATAAAATTATTATGCATCTGAGGAATATTGATATTAAGATTGATGATCAGGATCAAGCCTTAATTGTGTTGTGGTCGTTGCTAGTCTCATTTGATAATTTTGTGAACTCGATGTTATTTGGTAGAGATACTATCTCTTTGGTAGATGTAAAATCTATTTTGAATTCTAAGGAGTTTAGAACAAAATTGGATGTATAAGGCATGGATAATCAAGCTAATGGCTTGTTTGTGAAATGTTCTTCTGGTGGTAGATCCGAGGGAAGAAGTTCGGGAAAGAGTAGGGGTAATTCCAATGGTAGCTCTAAATTTAACAAGAAAAAAGTTAAATGTCACTGCTGTCATATGTTTGGTTATTACAAGAATGAGTGTCCTAGATTTAAAAACAAGGAGGAATGTAAAAGTTCCTCCAATGTTGTTAGCATTGAAGAACAGTCTAACAATTATGATATTGTCCTAGCAATCAGTGGCTCTAGCGGCCGTTTTGGTGACAAGTGGGTCATGGATTCAGCTTGTACGTTCCATATGTGTTTCATGACAGATTGATTTACTACTTATGAATCAATCAACGGTGATTCCATTTTGGTTGGGAATGATATGGCTTGTGATATTGTTGGAATCAGTTCAGTTGAGATTGAGATGTATGATGGAACCATTAGAACTTTGTCTAACGTCGACATATTCCGTCTTTGAAGAAAAATCTTATATCTTTAGGCATTCTTGATTCCTTTGGTTACTAGTATTCAGCTACAGGTGGAGTCATTTGAGCCTACAAGGGCTTTCCGATGGTAATGACAGGGAAGAAGGCATATGGTCTTTATTTTCTTCAAGGTAGTACAGTGATTGGTGGAGCTACATATTTAGATGTTCCAGATTTAGGTAGTACTTGTTTATGGCACATGTGATTAGGCCATATGGATGAACGAGTATGGTCATTTGTGAGATCAGAAGACAAAAGAGCTTGATTTTTTGTTTGCAGTGTATTCTTGTAAAGCAGTGCATAATCATGTTTACTACAGTTTATTTCTTTCTTATTTTTGGGGTACATCTTGCGCAATGTGGTGCCTTGTTTGTACTCATATTTGTAGATAATCATTTGAGAAAAAGTATAGGTTTTTTTTTTTTTTTTTTTTTTT